>JACEIK010005154.1:1428-12064 GCA_018107945.1 Datura stramonium | reverse complement strand
TCCCTTCCTTGAGTTCCCACTGCATTTACCTTTTTGGCTCCTGCTCCCATGATATGCTTTGTCAGCAAATCCAATGATGTGCGCATGTGAGCCAACTCCTCATCGCGTTCTTCCTCCTTCCTTTGTTGGTCTGTAGTCAAACCAACAACATATATACTTGCCACTGCATCAGCCTCCCTCGTATGTCGGGCCCTATTTGTCTTAGTCACCCTGTCAAGGATAGTGGCTTCTTCCTCCTAGGTGTGACTCATCAATGCCCCTCCAGCTACCGTGTCTGCTATAGCCTTGGTGCTATTATTAAGAGACCTGTAAAAAATTTCCAACAAACTGTCATCTGGGATTCTATGATTCGGGCACTTAGTCAACTTCTTTTTGAACCTCAACCAGGTTTCATAAAGTGTCTCCGTCTTAATTTTCCAAAAATTGTAATTCTCATCTTTTAACTATAACATCCTTGATGGGGAAAGAATCTCTCCAAGAAGGCTTGTTTAAGCTTCCTACAATTGGTTATGGAGTCATTGGGCAACTCTGATAACCACAAAGTATCTTCCCCTGATAGAGAGAAAGGGAAGAGTCTGAGTCGTATGGCGTCCTGGCTTACTCCGGGCAACCTATATGCCTTGCATATTCCTACAAAGTTCATCAAGTGCAGGTTGGCATCATACGCTGTGTGGACACTAAACACCCCCTTCATGTTTAGCAATTGAATCATGGTGCTCGTAATGTCAAATTGGCCCCAACGGGCAATGGTGGTAGTACAATTGCTCCTGTTGACCCAACTTCATCAATGTCTGGGTCCTCATCATCAAAGAACTGAGGGGCAAATATCTGAGCTCGGTTACCCCTCCCATGTAGACTGGCGTTTACCACCTCATCTCTGTCATTACCATTCTGCTGAAGTGCAGCTAACCGAGCTAGCTCAGCTTGCCTAGCTTCTTCAGCTAAGCGGGCTTCTCTTTGCTCAGGGTTTTTCATTCTATGTAGTGTCGTTCGATTTCGGGATTTAGTGGAACAAGGGGGTCTCCTCTACTCCGTGTGCTTGGCATTCACCGGAGGACAATCTGTGGGTATCAGAAAAAAACAAAAATAAACGTAATTAAGGAAATAACTACCAAAAAGTCAACTACTAGCAAATAGCCTAGTCTTAGCCGTACTCCCCGGCACGACGCCACTTTTTGATAACGCTCAAACCACACTTCCAACTGAAGTATGAAGCAGACGTTGTCAATAAAGAACCCAACTTAGAGGTTGGGGTCGATCCCACAGGGAATATGGAAGATGTAGATTACAGCCGGTAGATGAACTCGTATGGTAATTACTTCATAATGGGGGGATTCTAATAAAAATCACTAATAGAAATAAACAGCATTCAACATTATATTTGCAAATCAATAATTAAAGGATAACTAGGGTTTGTGTTCCCCATGGGTTCATAACAGCTTTGGGTATACACTCGTGATCTTTACCAATACTTATTTACATAACTGATAACTTAGGTTCATTCAAACGGTTGACCAATCCCTATTGAATGACTATCCTCAATTACTCGATCAAGTCTCATGAGTTTTGCAAACAAACCGTTATCACTAAGTTCTAGATATAACTATCTTGCGACCACAGCTCAAGTTAATATAATGATCATCAAGATCAAGGCTTTGTTGTAATTCTATTTTCCTAATCTCTACCTCTTCAGCCAAAGCAAGTAAAGAATTCAGGCACTTCTAATGTTGCGCACCACTAAGAATCATTAAAGATGAAGAGACTACAGTATAAGTAATTAGCTTTGGTTTTAGAATCACTTTGTGCAACCCTAGTTTGTTAATCCACCATGGTTCCCACAACCCTAGCTATGGAGGTTTTAGCCTCTCATAGTTGCAAGGTTGTGAATTGTGTTTGTAGTTGAAGACATAAAACAATACTTACAAAGATGATTGAGAAAAAAGATTCCTTCAATTAATCCACGAAATCTTCAATAACAAGTAGCAAGAACAATATGAGTTCAAGAAAAGGTTGATCACAAGGTTGAACCAACTCAATTCTCACTTTCAATGATGTAAAATTGCTTACTACAATGTTTTCCTACTAAAATTCAGTTTATTCGTCGTCCTCTATGAAAAATAAACATTAAAAATATTTATAAAGACACAAGAATCCTTTTCCTAAACTAACAGGATTTCTTTCCATATCTGTCGCCGAGCTCATCATGGGTCTTCCTACGACTCGTAGGGGCTTCTCACTGATCATGGCATCGACTCGTGGCTTGAAGTGTTGGCTGAATTTTAGCTAATTATTGGGCCAAGGTACGATTCATACCTACACCCTACAACTCATACATTGCACCCGTGGCTTGATCCTGATAATTTGAACTTTGTCTAAACTTCACCACAACCGGTATGGTACGACTCATACCTTCATCTCACGAGTCGTAGGGTATTCTCGTACTGAGAATCAGCCTCCTATGAAATTCTTCTAGATTTCATCACGATTGTCTTACCACGACTCGTACCATCATGGTACAATCCATGACAAGTCTCATGGGATCAGTCTTCCAGATTAAACTTTCAGCTTCTTATCAAGGCGCTCAGTATGACTCGTAGGTCCATCCTACGGATCATACTGTGGACTGCACTTTTTGCCCTTTTTTGCACACTTTTATCTTCCTTTTGCAATTTTTTATTCCAACACCCATTTATCCTGAAATCAAAGGGAAAGTGCCTCATATCCACATAAATACACCTTATTCCATGTTATTTTCTTAGTTTTGAGCGTCAATAGTGTTGTAAATCCACAGCACATCATGCCTTTTGGACTAACGAATGCTCCTACAGCTTTTATAGAATTGACGAACAGGGTGTTCAAGTCATATTTGGACATGTTCGTGATTGTCTTCATTGAAGATATTCTCATATACTCTCAGAGCGGGGAGGAGCATGCCGCTCATTTGAGGATTGTGCTACAGACTCTCATGGATCGCTAGCTATTTTATAAATTCAACAAGTGTGAGTATTGATTGGATTCAGTAGCATTTTTGGGTCACGTGGTGTCAAGCGAGGGTGTGCAAGTAGACTCTCAAAAGATAGAAGTTGTAAATAATTTTCCTAGACAAGTTAATCCTTTGGTTATCAGGAGTTTCTTGGGTTTAGCTGGCTACTACAGGAGGTTTGTTGAAGTATTTTCATCCATTGCAGCACCACTGACTAAATTGACCTAGAAGAAAGCCAAATTTTAGTGTTCAGATGCCTGTGAGAAGAGATTTCAGGAGTTAAAGACTCGACTCACTTCATCCCCTGTGTTGACCCTACCCGAGGGTACAGATGGATTCATTGTGTACTGTGATGCCTCTGGGGTTGGTCTTGGGTGTGTGTTGATCAAATTTTACCTCTTATTATAGTGTGTGCTTTTGGGGGGCGCACATGCAGGAAGTTTGAGCTTGATGCAAATGGCTAAAATATCATCTGCTTTATATGATTATCAATTAAATAAAAAATTATTTTAACTCAAACGTAGCTCCCTTCTTTTTTGGGAGGGTGTGAAGCAGTGTCAAACTAAAATACCCAATAAGCATTAGCTCTCCCTGAAAAGGAGATGATCCAACTGCACCTTCCAATATGGCTACCTTGTTATGACGTCACTGCAACTAGTGCATGGTAAGGTCCTGGCGTATGCCTTTAGATAGCTAAAGATTTATGAGAAGAATTACCCAATGCATGACCTGAAATTGGCAGCGGTGGTGTTCGTATTGAAGACTTGGAGGCATTATTTGTATGGGGTCTATATGGATGTGTTTACAGACCACAAGAGCCTACAGTATCTGTTCACCCAGAAAGATTTGAATTTGCGACAAAGGAGATGATTAGAGTTGCGTAAGGACTATGACATGAGTGTCCTTTACCATCCGCACAAAGCTAATGTAGTGGCAGATGCCCTTAGCAGACTGTCCATGTAAAGGGTTCTCATGTGGAAGATGGAAGAAAAGAGTTGGTGAAGGATGTGCATCAGCTTGCATGATTAGGGTTTCGCCTTGTTGATGCGGCGGATGGTGGTGTTATTGTTTAGAGTGGTTCAGAATCTTCTGTTAGCGACAGAGATCAAGGCTAGGAAAGATGAGGATCCTATGTTGGCAAAGTTAAAGAAAGCGATTCAGAATCAGAAGGTAGAGGTCTTCTCCCAAGGGGGAGATGGTGTACTTTGTTACCAGGGTCATTTATGTGTTCTGAGTGTTGATGAGTTGAGAGAATGGATTATTCATAAGGATCATGGTTCTCAATATTATATATATCACCAAGATGTACCATGACCTACGGGAAGTCTATTGGTGGAATGGCATGAAAAAGGACATAGCAGAGTTTGTGGCTAAGTGTCCGAATTGTCAACAAGTAAAAGTGCAGCATCAAAGACCAGGAGGTGTGCTACAAGACATCAATATCTCCACTTGAAAGTGGGAAGAGATCAATATGGATTTCATCACAGGGTTACCTCGCACGCGTCGATAGTATACTCTATTTGGGTGGTTATAAATAGAATGATAAAAGTAGCTCATTTTCTAGCGGTCAAAACTACCGAGTCAGTGGAGGATTATGCTAAATTGTACATTCGGGAGTTAGTTCGGTTGCATGGATTTCCCTTTCCCATAATATCAAATAGAGGTACTCAGTTCACCTCGCAACTTTGGAAGTTGTTTCAGAAGGGATTGGTACTCAGGTAAAGCTTAGCACAGCTTTTCACCCATAGACAGATGGTCATGCTAAATGGACCATTCAGACTCTTGAGAATATGTTGAGACCATGAGTGATTTACTTCAAGGGTGTTGGGATTATCATTTACCTCTTATCGAGTTTTCTTACAACAACAATTACAACTCTAGTGTTTAGTTGGCTCCGTTTGAGGCTCTTTATGGGCGGAGATGTATATCGCCTATTGGTTGGTTTGAGGTAGGTGAAGCTACATTGATAGGGCCAGATTCAATTCATGAGGCTATGGAGAAAGTTCAACTTATAAGGGAAAGGTTGAAAATAGCTCAGAGTCGTCAAAAGTCATATGCAGATGTTAGGCGGAGAGAGCTTGAGTTTCAAGTTAATGATTGGGTGTTCTTGAAGGTATCTTCCATGAAGGGGGTAATGAGGTTCGAGAAGAAAGGGAAGCTTAGTCCCCGATATGTTGGTCCCTACCGGATTGTGAGACATGTTGGCAAGGTTGCCTATGAGTTAAAGTTACCAGCGGAGTTGGTTTCAGTACATTTGGTCTTCCATGTATCATTGTTAAATAAGTGCATTGGTGATTCGGCTTTGGTTGTTCTAGTGGAGAGAGTAGGTGCGGAGGTGCCAGTTGAGATCCTTGATCGTCAGGTTCCGAAGTTGAGAAACAAAGAAGTAGCTTCAGTAAAGGTTTTATGGAGGAATCAACTTGTTGAGAGAGCTACGTGGGAAGCCAAAGCAGATATGATGGCTAAATACCCGCATCTTTTCCCTTCCAGCTAAGTTCCAGCTTGAGCTATAGGTTTCCTCCTTAGTACTTTATTTCAGTTTCATGTCTAGTTCATGTCTCTCAGTTCCGTTTATAACAATGCATGTATGTGTGATTCATGAATTCAGTTCAGTCATGTATATCAGTCCGGAGTTAATCACTCTGTTAGTTTTCAGCTTTAGATATTTAGTAGTTGGAATTTAGTTCCTTTCCCCAGTATTCAATATGTTTACCCACATTCGAGGAAGAATGTACCTAAAGGAGATATCTTGTAATACCCCGAAGTCCCTAAGATCAGACACGTGAGTTGAAATTGAGAAAGTAGGAAATTTAGCACCAGGTCACAAAACGAGTCACCCAATGACTTGTGGTGTGACCTAACGGGTCTATAGATGACCTGTCCGGTGCTGCCCAGTGTTGAGGAGGTGTTATTCTCGGTCAGTGGTGATAGAAGAGACAATGAGTCATCGCCACTCCCCACAATCGTGGGTTGACCTATTAGATAGTTAAAGGGACGATTGGACAATGCCAACAACGGATTAAAGGATGAGTTATCGTCCATCTAATGACTCGTCCGGTGACCATGGGGTAAAGGAGTTTTAGTAAATGGGGATTTGTCCAATGATGATGAAAAGTGGGACGACAAGTCGTCAAGTTGGGTAATGACTCGTCAAGTCCCTTGTTGGGACTAGCAGTAACAGTTTTCCTGCAAATTTAGTAAGGGTGTTTTCATAATTATTAAGCCCCTAAGTCCTAAACTATATCATTTTAAGCTCTATTAGGAGGGTTTTAAGAGGGTTTATCCTATTCTAAACTATCCCCCCCCATGCATGCAAGACTAAGACCTTTCCATTGAAAATAAAACCTAGAATTCCTCAAGTTCATCCCCAAAATCTCTTGGGCTTTCAAATAAGAGTGTAGATTCAGCTTACTCAGGCATGTAGGGCCATGAATGAGAGTTTTCTTTCACTCTCATGCCCAAATTTATCTTCAAGATCATGAATTCAAGTGTATGATCATATGGGGCTTTAACCCAAACTTATGAAATTCTCAATGATTTATTTGTGGATCAATTCCCTTCATGTTTCAAAGAATGTTTTAAGATTCATGGGTAGATTTTATGTACTAATTGATTCTAGATTCATGATTTAAAGTTATAGAAGATTTTGCCCAATTATAAAAGTTCATGAAAAAGTTTAGTTTATGATTGATGATTTCAAGTATGATGAAGTATCTAGCATGTATGTATGTTTACAAATTACCAATATATGAATCTATGATTTTGACTAGTGAAATCTATTTCAAGTATACATGATCTTCAGATTTTGGGTAATCCCACTCAAATTTAGCATGTTTACATGATTCAGTTCAATTATATAAATCAGCTTACCATATGGTTTTGCAGTCTATACTCCCCTATTCAGCTTATGGTATTTTTGGAGCCACGACTCCCCATATTCAGATTTCAAACTATGAATGTAATTTCATTATCAGGTTCATTAAAAATTGATGGTCTCAACTTTGTTGAAAAATGATGGTTTTAGCTTCATTGAAAAATGATGGAGAGCACTTTGCATGTTTTTGGGAGTAGTGTCTAACACTGGGCAGGCTAGGGGTTTATGAAAACCTCGTGTCTCAGAACAACGTGCTAATGTAGGATTATCCAGTTACTTTGGGACCTCCCTTGTGAGCTTCCCCTACCCCGAATGGGCCTTCAACTTGATATTGATATCATGGTAGCGTTCTTAGCCCTGGCAAGGCTTTGGATGGCTCTACCCGCTTAAGTGTAATAGTTGGGATCACGAAAGCTCTATCGTGATAGTGTCAGTTATATGACGAGTCTCCCACTATTCCTCATGATCTCAATTATGCATGTTATCAGTTATGATATTTTATTTCAGCAGGTTTGACCCAATGATTAGGTTATCAGATTTACTTATGAATCTTAGTTTCAGCTTTGGGTCATTGGATTCAGTTATGAGATCCAGTTTATGTCTATTTATGTTTTCAAACATCAGCATGCAGCCTTTACTCTCAAAATCTTATGATGTTAAGATTTATCATATGCATGATTTCAGTTTTTACTTACTCAGCCTGTTTTACTTACCTTGCATACTCAATACATTCCAAGTAGTGACCGCATACTCTATGTTGTATCGTTTCATGATACAATTGCAGACGTTCAGACTCAATCCCATCGCTAGTTAGTTTCCAGAGCTTGAATCCAGTTCTCCAGTTGGTGAGTCCTCATGGAGCTTCAGTTAGTTGAGTTATGTTATTTCAGTTTCAGACTTCTAGTGAGCTAGTTGGGATGTTGTCCCATCAGCTATTTAGTATGTTAAAGGCTTTTCAGACATAGACTTATATTTTTAGCTTCGTTTATTCAGTGTTATGATGTTACCGCTGTATAGACATTTTGTTATTCAGACTTCCACTATTTCAGAATTTAGTTGTCAGCTTTTCTTATGATTATCTTTGGTTATCATGTTCATGTCATGAGTTGACTTGGAGCCATTTACGGTTCTAGATTCCGTGTCTTGATCCGAGGTCTTAGTTCGGGTGGTGATAGAGACACTCTCATGGAGGACCCCATCATGGTTACATTGACATGTAATTTTAAGACCCGAGGTTTTCCTAGACCCTTAGCCTATTCGATGCTAAATACTACTCCTGAAACATATATAGTGCTCATATCATAATCATGAAAGCATACTTGAAGAGCATCGGCTAGTTGAAATCATGAAGTACATAAACATTCTTGAAATACGTGAACTAGCCATGGACAAAGCCCGTGGGTTGGCCAATACATAAATTGATAATAATGAAAACCATGCATACTTGAGAAAATCACCATATCTTGAAATTCATAAATTCATAAGGGGTTCTTGTCAAAATCATGCATCGCAATCACAAAACATAATTTAAAACTTGAGGGACTTGAATCCACAAGAAAATCATAGAATTTAACTCAAATTGAATATAACTCTAGGAATTCCTAATCATGCTTGAAACTTAGAATTCAAAATTTCATGATAGACTTGATAGAAACACGAAACCCCAACCATGGAAACATATATTAGATTAAGGAACAGCTAATTCCATACATGAGCATGGAGGGATTTCAACAACATTCAACCCAACCCAAAAATCCCGAAAATTAGGGCATGGGGATTTCAGAATATCATATTTTCAATTAAAAAGGGAATGGGGGCGGAAGGAATCCATCATTGATGATTCCACATATCTGGGTAAATTGATTTCTAACCTTGCTTTTGAACACCCAAGGGAATTGGGAAAGAATTTGGTGAGGAGCCCTAGCTTGATCTTGGAAGAGGATTTGATCTTCTAATGAGAGTGTTAGGAGTAGAATGAGGTCTTAGTATAAAAACCCTTAATACAATCCTTAGAAGGCTTAAAATGACGTAGTTTAAGAGTTTAGAAACTTAGGAATTACAAAAACACCCTTAATAACCGACTGAAAAGAATGACATTTCCAGACCCAACGACCTACTTGACGATCCATCAAGTCAAGTAACGGGTCTTTGTTTGACCTGTTGCCACTGGAGCTAAAACCTATATTCTGATCTTTCCTTCACTCAATGAGTCGATTAATGAGTTGTCGGGGCACTTGATGACTCGTTCCTCTATCCGTTAAGTACACTGGACTCAACATTTTCTCCAGCACTGCACACTTAACGGGTCATACAACGACCCGTCGGGTCACTTGACGAGTCACACTATGACTCGTTTTGTGGCTTGGTGTAGGTTTTTATATGTTCTTCCTTTCAACCCTTGGATCTGATCTTAGAGAATTTTGGGGTGTTACACTAAGGGGTCTCCAACTCGATGTAACGCTACGACAATAATCGACACAATATAACACTTTAAGTGCCTCTTCAGGCTGGGAATAATATCAACACTTAAGCTTCAATTAAACATGGAACTTTAAGGCTTAAATGTTACTCAACATACTGCCCCAATACATAAAAGAAACTTGCTGGTTCATTCAACCTACAATGCAAGAATCATGCTTGAAAGAACAATGGACAGGGGCACCTTACATACCTTGTTTTGATGAGTTTTCCTTAGCCAACTTTTTCCTTCAACAACCCGAACATAGTACCTTCAATTCCTTGATATTACAACCAAGTGATAAGGCTTTTTCAAGGCATTTTATCCAGCCAAAATATCACACCAATCGGCAGCCACAACAAAATATACAAGGCAACATTTTAGCATTATACTACAACTTGCTTCCACAAACTTTAAGGGAAAATAGAAGAAGGCAATTACCTAACTTCCCTTGTGACCAACTCCGATTAATATGGAGTATATTCCCAACCAGAACCCAACTTCACCAACCTTTAAAACGAGCAACAAACTTCAACAACAACACACCAAAAGCGGCTCTCCAACATGGCCTCCAACTTCTAGTTTTAGATAGAATTCTAAGCAAGTTTAGCAACTAGAAACACTTACCTTTTTCTTGAGATTATTCTTTTCTAGAATATGAGCATTTTTTTCACTTTACTTTCCAAAAATGCAACAACTTTGTTGTCCAAAATGTAGCAAAACAGCCCACAAACACACTACACACACCTCACAAATGCTCCTTTAACTTGTCTTGTGTTTTAGTTGTGTTGTGCTTGATGTTTTTTTCTCACTTCCTCTTGATTTAGCTTATAGAAAGTAGAGAGAATAAGGATGATAAACTAGCTGCTCAACTCTGGGAAAGGATAGAAATGAATCAAGATAAGTCCGAACGTATATATAAAGTTGAGATGGCTTCGTGGCACGTTGGCCATCGTGGAGATTCTCCTCCGTGACACGTTGGCAAATGCCCTGCTTGGCCAGTACATGCCTTTCCACCTCATTCATTACGTCATTTATACATCTAACTATAGATACTTCATATCTTTTACACTTCATATGCTTCATTTTTCACGAACATATTTGTACAACAACCTTAATCAATTTAAATCAACGTACTCACTGATCTTGGGCAGAATTGCATGCCCAAGTGATACTCAAATGCTTCATTTCGACTTGTTTATCTATCGTTATGTGTACATCCTCATGTGATTTGTAGTTAAATGTGAATTTATACTAACCAACATGATTAGTGTTGTTTTGCAGGTAAAATGGAATTTTGGGAAGCTAAGATATATGTTGG
>JACEIK010005153.1:96117-116866 GCA_018107945.1 Datura stramonium | reverse complement strand
CTTAGCTCGGTAGCGCGATGATTTATCGGCCGAATTTCGCGAAACTAAATCCGTAGGAATGCTCCCTGCTGCTAAATACCTCGGTATCTGAGGTTAATTTTGAGTTTGGACCGTGTTTGACGGCGTAATCGAGCGATAATTATAAAAAACCTCACGTACCCTCTGTTTTTCGCAACTTCTCTAGAAATTATTTGATTTAAATGACTTAAACCAAAGTTGGAGGCTTTATATACTTGAGCCTGGACAGGGCCAACGTGTCACGGGGCCAACGCAGAGGCCCTCCCTCCGTGACACGTTGCCATTGCGTAGGGGATCTGCCCCGGCTCCTTCCGCGATGGTTCGACGGATTTCTTATCCGGTCTTATCTATGTACTGGGAATTTTACGGGGTGTAATATTATATATGATCAAGTATGGGGTTTTACTCAATTGCATGATTCTTCAATCTCTATACTTGGGTATGATTAGATTGTATTTATATTTTTGATTTATGAAGCTTGGGCGGATTCTAAATTGTTTTCCTTATAAAATTTGTTATCCAAAAATTGAATCTAAAACGCCTATGGATGGTGAGTTCGTAAAAGAAGTGATTTATGACAAATGTGTGATGATGATGAGGTTGATGGTGAAAAGCATGTTTCTAAAACTACCCATGATCTATGTTGTGATTTTCAAAAAGAATTGATTAGATCCAAGTATGATGGAGCTTCGGGTGATTCCTACATGTCAATTTAAAGTGATGATTTTCCTGATATAAGCTTACCACATTGTTGAAGTGAAATTTTCCAATTTTTATTATAAATTCTAGCTTGGGGTATGTTGAGTAAATATTTCTATACGTAGATTATCATATGATTTAGGGTAATTTCTCCGAGCTATGATTGAGCTTGTGGTATGTTTGAAATAAAGCTTCTCATATGCATGAATTCATAATTGAGATGTGTGCCATTATTGAGCTTTGTCAAGGGACAATGTTGAGCTTCATTTTCATATGATGTCGAGTCTATGCATGATTTCATTAATGAGTTTTGTCAAAAGACAATGTTGAGCTTCATTTCATACGATGTTGAGTTATGCATGATTTCATATTCAGCTTCGTCATTAGACGATGTTGAGCTTCGTCCATAGATGATGTTGAGCTTCATTATATATGATGTAGAGCATTGCATGTCTTTGGGAGAAGAGTCTAGCACCGAGAGGGTTAACGGCCGATCACCCTATACCCCAAAACTATGCGCCAGCATAGGTTGATGCTATTATAAAATTGGGACCTCCTTTGTGAGCTATCCCCGGCTCGATTGGCACTTCATTTTGATATCGATATCATGGTAGCGTCCTTAGTCCTGGCAAGGTTTGGGACGGATCTGCCCACTTGAGTGTGATAATCGGGACCATGTAAGCTCTATCGTGGTATGTCGGTTAAGTGAAGAGTCTCCCACTGTCTAAATCATTTATATTGCATATTCATTACTCATGATAATTACCTTATGCATGCATGTTCAAAAAGCAAGGTTTGACACATTGTTCAACATTTGATATAAATGTATGTTTTAGCTTTGAGTCATTCGAGTCAGTCATGATATTTTAAAGTTATACATGGTCATGTTATGATAAGAGTACGATTTCAGAATGAATGCATATGGCCTTCTATTTACACTTGAAAGTTTATGATATGTTATGAAATTCTTTAAATGATTTATTTTACTTAAGCGGTTTTACTTACCTTGCATACTCGGTACATTTCACGTACTGACCGCATACTTTCTATGTTGCATCATTTCATGATGCAGGACCTGGTTCTCAGATTCAGCCCCGTTCGTAGTCGCTGTTCATAGTTAGCACCTGCTTATTTGGTGAATCCTCATCTTTCGGGGACTAGGCTTCAGTTGTTTTAGATGTCCTTTCAGTTCAAGTATTATTGAGTTAGTTGGGGGTGTTGTCCTATCAGCTCATCCAGATTAAAGGCTTATCAGACTTAGAAGTGTATTCATCTTCAGACATTTATTCTTTTGTTATATTAAGTTTTACCTCCGCTGATTTTATAATTATGTTTTCTTTATGTTTATTGAATGAGTTAGTTGAATGCTTATACCACGGGTCGACTTGGGGTCTCTCGGGGTCCCTTGTCCCGTGTCTACGATCTAGGCCTCCATTAGGGTGGTGATAACGGGTAAAGGTTAGTCAAGCATACACCCATAGACGGACCAAGTTGCATGGTGATAATCATCTAAATAGGCGACACACCATTTAGGTGAAGTTAACTTATCGATATTGCATGCTGAACACCAGAATAGATCAATAGTATAAAACGCCTTGTGGTTATGAAGTCTTGGAGAACACTTACCCTAGTTAGTTGCATTAATTTGGAATCAACCTTCACTTTCTCTCAATGACATTTTTTTGTTACTTTTCTAAATTTTCCCCCTCTTAGGAAATAATTAACTAAAAAGCTTAATAACTAGTGTTCTTCTATATCCTTCCACCCCAACCTTTGTTGGGTTCTATATTTGACATCAACCGCGTTATATCTCATTATGAGGTGTAATTTGAGCGACATCAGTCACCTAGATTGGAAAATTAAGAATTAAAAGGAGGTATAAGGAGTAAAATAGGAGATTGAGGAAAATGCTAAAAATCAAAATGTTGTAAAGTATTAAAGTGCTTAGGGAGGTTAGTCACTATTTTGGCCAAATAGTTCCTACCCGTCCCTTAGCCTACATTACAACCAATTTAAGTCCTAGTGATCCTTGATTCATAATTCTATATTAGTGGAGCATTACACTAAGGACAAGCCTATGGGTTGTCTTTTGCATGTATGTTGAGTTTTTTGGGAGAGTGAGCAGATCTTGTTATATTTATGCCCAAGTTAATATTGTTTTATATCTTGTGTGTGAAAGGGCATCTCTCCAAATTGTAAGGGGCACAATGGTAAGACTTTGGTATATCTTGGTTGATAAATTACATATGATTCATGTTGGCCCAAAATATGTCTTGATGAGATAGTTTTCAAAAGCTAAGTGATTTCGAAATTTGACATTTTAATGTTGTATCCTATATGCATGCGAGTGAATTGTTTGAACTTCATTGATTTGTCTCATGATCCTAACTGCAAGTAGACCTATTCGTAGGATGAATTTTGTACCTAATTATTAGAACGGAAGTAGTAGATTGTTCGAGGAAGAACAATAGTTTAAGTGTGGGGTGGTGCTGAAGGGTGTATTTATGCACTTCTTAGCCATGTTTTACCCACACTTCACTATGTTTTGAGAACAAATTATGTGTGTTTGCATGTGTTTATGTTATATATTTGTGAAAAGAGCTAATACACATGATTATATTATTTCAGGACTAAAAGTAATGGATTTGGGTGTATTTGAGGCTTTTGGAATGAATGCGAAAAAGTTGGAATGAACAAGGCAAAATCAAGGCTCATGCACTACACAGCCGCACCTACGCAACCAGCAGTGCGGTGCGCAGGCACTCCAGCGCGATACACCGGCATTCCAGTTTGAAGAGAGGCACGATACGGGGCCTTTACTGCGCGATGCCCTGCGCAGCGCGGCCAAATATGTCCGGCTGCCAAAAAGGAAATTCTACTTCAACTAGAGGAGCTACAAGTCCCAAATCAAATCCGTGAAGGAACAAGAAAAGCATAAATCTACTATTATAGATATCCTTTATTTTTATGTAATGGAGAGAACGATGTATGCATGATTTTACAACTTATGTAATGGAGACAATTTACAACTTAGATTTGAGAGTTCGAAATACATTAAGATACTTGTTGTTAAATTGTTCTTCCTTGTTTTTGCATTAATCAAGTGAGTTTCTTCCTATCATCGTTGCAAGTATTAATTTATGCTTTTGTCTATGAATGTTATTAATTTACTTATAATTATGAGAGGCCAAAACCTCCACAACTATGTTTGTGGGAACTATGGTGAATTAAGAAACTAGGGTTTGCACGACATGATTCTAAACCAATATTAAACACTTGTATTGTATTTTCTTCATCTTATATGTTTCTTAACGGTGCACAATGTTAGGACTTCCTGAATTCTCTACTTGCTTGAGCCTAGAGAGGTAGAGATTAGAAAAAGAGAATTACAATAATGACTTGATTTTTATGATCATTGTATTAACTTGAGCGGTGGTCGCGGGATAGTTAATTAGGGACAAATTGATAACGGTTAAATTGAGATCACTAATGAGACCTAACCTGGAAATTGAGTATAGTCATCCAATAGGGACGAACCAGTTGTTTGGATGAACCCTAGTTATCAGTTTTTAAGGTAAAGTATTGGGATAGATCACAAGTATAAAATCCGAACTAGTTATGAATCCATGGGGGAACACTCACCCTAGTTAGTTGCATTAATTTGGAATCAACATTCAATTTCTCAACAATATTACTTGTTACTTTTACAAATTCCCCATTTTAGGAGATACTTGACTCAAAAACTTAAATGTTAGCATTCTTCTATATCCTTCCATATTCCCTGTGGGTTTGACCCCAACCTTTGTTGGGTTATTTATTGATAATGACCTCTTCATACTTTGTTAGGAAGTGTGAGTTTGAGTGTTTTCAAGGACTCACCCAAAGTAGGGATGAACTAGGATTAGATGGGAGCGAGCTATTGGCGAGACTGAGCGGGATCACCTGAACCTATATCATCGAACAATATAGCATAGATTATGCGGTCAGTACTTGGTATGTACTGAATATGCAAGGTAAGTAAAAACATGCTTAGAAAACATTAGTTGAAATCATGCATATAAAACAATTAGATCATGAGAATAAGGACTGCATGCGAAACTATGTCTAAGATAAAGATAATCATAAGCGGGTTAGCATAACTGAACATAATGAGCCAAGATTTAAAGATAGAAATTATATGATTTGTCATATTTGAAATCGTAAGTAAAACACATAAATTGATCATTATGTCAAGTATGTTGTAGAACATAAATATCTAAAATCATGAAGAACAATGGGAGATTTGTGAATAAAGTGTGATATCACGATGTGCCCTTGGGCAGGGGAAACACTCTGTTGAGACATCCAAATATATACCTACGTTGGTGCGTATTTATGAGACTGGGGAGCCTCGGGACCCCTGTCTTACTCAGTGCTAGACATTACTCCCAAAATATACATATTTCTCATATAATCATTTTCTTAAAGCATAGTTGAAATTTGAACATTGGGAGTCTTAACTCCAAAATATATTATAACTAATCTTGTTAGCCTTGGCTAAAATCATAATAAACATATTTACTTACATGAGCTTTCCCAAATCATAACATCATTCATACTTGTATTAGACTTACGATTTAAAATCATGGATTTATAAGTGAAGAGTTCGTAAACATTTATATATGAAAAATATCTCATTATACTTGAAATCATGGATCATAAGCTTGAATTTTCCTCAACTTGCATAATACGGCATAATTTCTAATAACTTGGGAATCATGAATTTCCAATCAAATTGAATGTAAAATCTGCCCATTAGACTCAAAATATATATTAGAACATGAGGGGATTAGACCCATAAACATATCATAGATAATTTTATAAAATTGGATTAAAACCCTATAAATCAATACACTTGATTAGATCTTGAATTCATGAACTTGAGGAGAGATTTGGGTATGAGGGTGGAATGAAACCCCCCTTCATAGCCCTATCTACCTGGGTAACTTGATTTTCCAAACTGGTCTTGAAAGCCCAAGGAGAATTTGAGAGAATGAGAATGAAGAACCCTAGCATGTTCTTGAGAACCTTGAGCGAATTTGATCTTCTAATTAGGGGTTTAGGAATAGAATGAAGGTTCTAGGGTGAATATACCCTTAAATCACTCTTTCCCTAGCTTAAAAAGAAGTAGTTTAGGGGTTAGTAACTTAGGAATTATGAAAATACCCTTAATGATTCGACAGGAAAATACCCACTGCCAGTCCCAATGACTAGTACCATGAGTTGTACCTCGAAACCACGACTCGTGGTTTCCCTTTCATCATCACCACTGTTATCATGCTTAACATATAAAATATTCTCAATGGACCCAAACCATGGGCCGTACCTTATGACTACGGGTCATTGAACCCATTCATTGCTACTACTCCAAACACTGAAATCCTCTGCTTCTTTGCACGGGTACAAACCACGACTCATTGTCTCCTACAATGGGTCATATCATGACTCAAACTATCCAACCTAGACACACCAGAAGCATACAACGACTCCTGACCACAACCCATTACAGAGACCTTTGAGTCATACTACGACTTGTCATCCTGGGCCTTCATCTGCAGATGCAGGCTACAACTCATAACCATGAGTCATACCTTCCTACCACGACTCGTGGTATGGTCGCGTGGTTGGGAGAAAAGGTTCCAAAACATGACCATGACTCATCTCATGAACTGTTACTCCAGAGCGTGACTCGTATAATGAGTTGTTCTGAGAAAATTTCCAGGCTTTTTCTATTGAACATATTTGAAATACTAAATCTAGTCTTAGAAAATTTTAGGGTGTTAAATATGACTAGTGTAAATATTATCACTAGTGTGTTGTGGGTTTACAATACTTTTGATGCTTAAAATTGAGAAAATAAGCATAGACTTAGGTGTGTTTATACGGATATAATGCACTTTTATTTTGTTTTCAGGGAAATTAGGTGTTGCAGTTGGAATGTAAAAAAGCAGGAAAAATTACAGAAAACGGGCTAAGTATGAAACTTAGTGAGCCATACCATCCTAATACGAACCGTACTGAGAATTGTAAAAAAATCTAGAAGATGTGCTGAAAAAAAGAGTTAAAGTAGGACTCTTGGTACGAGGTGTACCATCCTGGTATGAGCCATATCAAGGAAGTTGTGGAAAATCTCAAAAGAGTTGATAAAAGGCAAAAATCAAGGTACGAAAGGAAACAATGAGTCATAGGATGAAGGTACGAGTTGTACCAAGCCACTCATGAAAATAACCAAAGGATGCAAGAAGCTCAGGTTTAGACCACGACCAGATTGTACGATCTCGTAGGATCTTTGTACGAGTTGTACCAGCTTCCAACACTTAGCAAAAATTAGAAGAACCAGCCAATATGCGAGTGAAGGTACGACCTATACAATCATGGTATGGGTCATCAGTGAAGTCGGCGGCTATTTTAGCAGTTCCCTATTAATTTAGGAAAAGTTTCTAATTATTTGTATAAATAGTTTTCTAGGTTATTTTGGTAAGTAGAGAACATATTACAATTCTTGGGAGTAGAATTTGACTTTTGGGAATATCAAGAGCAACTTTGGAGAGATTTCTTGCTTTGATTCTTCCATTGTTCTTGAATTGTTCTTCATTAGAATGAAGGTACGAGTTGTACCAAGCCACTCATGAAAATAATCAAAGGATGCCAGAAGCTCAGGTTTAGACCGCGACCATATTGTATGACTCGTAGGATCTTTGTACTAGTTGTACCAGCTTCCAACACTTAGCCAAAATTAGAAGAACCAGCCAATATGCGAGTGAATGTACGACCTATACAATCATGGTATGGGTCATCAGTGAAGTCGGCAGCAGTTTCCCTATTAATTTAGGAAAAGTTTGTAATTATTTGTATAAATAGTTTTCTAGGTTATTTTGGTAAGTATAGAACATATTTCAATTCTCGGAGTAGAATTTGACTTTTGGGAATATTAAGAGAAACTTTTGAGAGATTTCTTGCTTTGATTCTTCCGTTATTCTTCAATATTTCTTCATTAATTCTTGCAATAACCAAGTTGGTTTTATACCAATCATCTTTGTAAGTTCTCAATTATGTATTGTTCTATTAATGCGTATAATTCTCATACAATCATAAGAGGCTAAAACCTTCACAACTAGGGTTGTTGGAAACATGGTGAATTAACAAACTAGGGTTTGCACAAAGTGATTCTAAACCAATTCTAATGCTTGTATTTTATTCTCTTCACCTTTAATGTTTCTTAACTAAGCGCAACATTAGGACTTCCTCGAACACTTTACTTGCTTGAGTTTAGAGGAGTAGAGATTAGAAAAAGAGTTTTATAACAAAGCTTTGATCTTTATGGGTCATTGAATGACTTGAGCTGCTGTCATAGGATAGTTAATTTGGAACAAATTGATAACGGTTGAAGTGAAATCACTCTTGAGACCTAATCTGGTGATTAAGTATAGCTATCCAATAGGGACGAACTAGTCGTTTGAATAATCTCTTGTTATCAGTTCTACAAGTAAGCATTGAGAAAGATCATGAGTGTAAAACCCAAAGTAGTTATGAATCCATGGGGATATTGCCCTAGTTATTTGCATTAACTTGATAAACAACAATAAAAACTCAACATTGTTACATATTTGATTTTATAAAACCCACCTTTAGGAAATAACAGACTTAAAAGATTAAATACTAGTTATTCTATATTTAGATTTTATTCCCTATGGGATCGACCCCAACGTAGTTGGGTTCTTTATTGACAACGTACGCATCATGATTTTATAGGAGTGTGATTTGAGCATTATTAAAAAGTAACGTCATTACTGGAGAATACGAATGAGGATTAGAGTAATTTCTTGTGTTTAACTTTTAGTTGTTATTTGCCTAGTTTATGTTTTTTGTTTGTCTTTTTTCTATTCAGGCTATAGCAGGGACACCTTAATACTAGGTCAACCCCCGTGAGCACCATGATGGAGGATAATGGGCCGCTAGTGCCTATGGTGGCATGATTGAGTGTTAAGGCACTAGCGGCAGTCTTAATGAATTATGAGGGGGATGATTTGCAGGGATATACGGAGATGGTCAATGCCTTGGGGGAATATGGGGTTCACAGCTTCAGGCCAATGAATTTGGAGCTTGATTTGAAGAATAGGGCAACCCCTCCAGCAAAACCATTAGTTGAGGTACCGCCAGTCCTAGAACTTAAAGCTTTACCCACACATTTGAAATATTCTTTTCTGAGAGAGAACACACCTTGCCAGTGATCATAGTAGCAAACCTTGAAGAATGTCAAGTGAAGTCCTTGGTGTTAGTATTGAGAAGATACAAAAAGGTAATTGGGTGAACCATTGTTGACATCATAGGTACCCCCCCAGGCATTTGCCCCACAAAATTCAACTTGATCCAAACTGTGTACCTACCATAGAGCAGCACAGACAATTGAACCCACTGATGCAAGAAGTGGTGAAGAAAGAGATTATAAAATGGCTCGGTGCTGGTGTAGTTTACCCCATTGCTGATAGTAAGTGGGTGAGCCCAGTATAGTGTGTCCCAAAGAAAGGACGAATCACGGTTGTGTCAAACGAGCAAAATGAGATGACACCAATAAGGCCAACTACAGGTTGGTGGGTTTGCATGGACTATCGGAAGCTTAATCATTAGGCCTGGAATGATCACTTTCCGATGCCCTGCAGGGATCACTTTCTTGATGGTTACTCGGGGTATATTCAGATCTCGATAGCCACAGAGGACCAAAAGAAAACCACCTTCACTCATCCCTATGAAACTTTTTCCTTTAGGAGGATTCCATTTGGGTTGTGTAATTCACCGGCCACATTCCTGCGCTGTATGATGCCTATTTTTTTAGACATAGTGGAGGACAACATCGAAGTATTTGCGAATGACTTCTCAATTGTGGGTGATTCATGTGAAGATTGCCTTGAGCACCTTAGTAAAGTGATGAACATATGTGAAGAAACTAATCTAGTCCTCAATTGGGAGAAATATCATTTTATGGTCAACGAGGGGATTGTGCTGGGCCCCAGAATTTTAGGAAAAGGTATAGAGGTGGACAAGACGAAATCAAGGTAACAGAAGGATTATCACCACTTATTTCTGTCAAGGGTGTTAGGAGTTTTTTGTGGCACACAGGATTCTATAAGAGATTCATCAGGTACTTATCAAAAATTGCACAACCATTATGCAAACTACTTGAGAAGGAGGTGAAGCTCGTGTTTGAAATCTCTTGAATGCTTAAAGGAAAGGCTCACCTCAACTCCTATTATCTTAACTGCAGATTCGTCTTTCCCATTTGAGGTAATATGTGATTCCAAGGGATGGATATTGTGCTATCTTGGGTCAATAAAGAGCAAAGATATTTCACCCGATCTATTATGCTAGTAAGATACTCAACACAGCTCAAACAAATTACACGGTGACCGGACATTAGATGCTAGCAGTAGTCTTTGTATTCGAAAAGTTTCAGGCATACTTGCTTGAAACTAAGGTGATTATCCATACAGACCATGCAGTGTTGCAATATCTAATGTCTAAGAAGGATGCTAAACCCAGGTTTATCTGATGGTTATTTCCCTTACAAGAATTTAAGTTTGAGGTAAAAGACCGAAAGGGTACTGAGAATCAAGTGGTTGACCACTTATCTAGATTGGAGGTAGAGGAAAGAATGAAAGATAAGATGGACATTGATGATGCCTTTCCAGATGAGTAGGTGTTGGCTGCATCTCAGGATTTGATCCCATGGTTTGCCGACTATGCAAATTATTTGGTTAGTGATATGATCCCGAAAGATCTGACTTCATAACAAAGGAAGTTCTTATTTGACACTCGAAGGTACTATTGGGATGATCCTTATTTTTTTGTATTTGTGCGGATGGATTAATTCGAAGATGTGTGCCAGAGGTTGAGATACTGAGTATACTTGAGGCATGCCACTCATATCTAGTTGCGGTTCATCACAGTGGCATTCAACTACACACAAAATTATGCAGTGTGGTTACTATTGGCCCACAATCCACCAGGATACATACAAATTTGCCAAAGCCTGTGATCAATGCCAAAGACAAGGCGGCATCACTCACAGGAATGAGCTACCATTAACCCTAATGTTAGAAGTAGAATTATTCGATGTATGGGATATTGATTTCATGGGTCCATTTGTGAGCTCCTACTAGATGAAGTATATCTTTGTGGCAGTGGATTATTTTTCAAAATGGGTAGAATCCATTGCACTCCCTAACAATAAAGGGAAAAGTGTCACAACATTTCTGTGGAAGCACATATTTGTGAGGTTCGGTACCCCAGAGCCATCATCAGCGACAGTGGTTCACATTTTTAATATCATCTGTTTAGAACTCTACTTGAGAAATACAACATGAAACATCAAGTGGCAACACCTTACCATCCTCAAGCAAGTGGACAAGTGGAGGTCTCCAACAGGGAGATGAAGACGATTTTGGCTAAAACAGTGAACATCAACGAAACAGGCTGGTCTAGGAAGTTCGATGATGCACTTTGGGCATATCGAACAACCTATAAGGCCCCTATTGGCTCATCTCCATATAAGCTTATCTATGGTAAGTCATGTTATCTGCCGGTGGAGCTAGAACATAAGGCACTATGGGCACTTAAAAAATTGAATTTGGACTAAAATGAAGCAGCCAAGTTGAGGCTGGATCAACTGAATGAGGTGGATGAGTTTTGGATTCGAGCTTATGAGAGTGAAGCTATTTATAAAGAGAGGATGAAAATCTGCCATCACCGGAAGATTGCAAAAAGAGAGTTCAATGCTGGTGACTTGGTACTCCTGTTTAACTTGAGGTTTCGCTTGCACCCAGGGAAATTAAAGTCTAGATAGATGGGATTATATCGAGTGGTGAATGTGTCCCCATATAGACTAGTGGAACTTGACAACAAGAATGGTAAGAGGTTCAAGGTGAACGGACAAAGAGTAAAGCTATACATGGAAAATGCCGAGGAGGTAAGAGAAATTGAATTAGTGTATATTAATGAGGCCTGAGTAGACAAAGGAGTCATGTCGTTCCACGATGTTAAATCAGGTGCTGCATGACAGGTAACCCATAAATGGTCGGTAAAGTTTGAGTAGTTGACTGGAGTGCTTAGAGAGCCACATATATGTCCTGTTCCTTATGCTTACATTTTATGCTTCAGGGACGAAGCATGCTTTTGAAAAGGGGGTGCACTTGTAACTTTTTGGGGTTTTTATTTTTGTCCGACGGTCTTTATTATCATGTTTCTTTTCCCTCAGACATGCTATCTAGTAGAATCGGCATGTTTAGGATATTATTTTGTGTTTCGTTTGGCTAAAAATAGTTGGGAGTACTTACAACCAATAAATGCATATGTTTTAAAACGTTGAAAAAATGACCTTGTCTGAAAATATTTGGTGTCTAATTATGTATCTTGATTACAATGCATAATTTCTGTGCATCTTTTTATGGCATTTAGTCTACTAGCATGTGTAGTTATAGCTTAGCTGTGCATGAACTGGATATGTAGAATTAATGCAAACCTATACCGTGAGTGAGTTAGGATTTATACTCAATTCAATATTGCATTAAGGATCTAGAACTTATCCGGTTGGTATTTACATAGGTTATAGGATGGTTGGTTAGGAAAGCATCATAGGTTGTTTCTGATTTTAGTCACATTAGCTTAAATTACCCAACCAAATAAAAATGAATGCCTTGATCCGACATTGACCTAAAATTGACCATTTTTCTTTAATTACCCATCTACCTTTTCATTGTTTATAATGAACTTGTTTGGCCCTAGTCTCTTCTTGGACATTGTGAACCTCAACTTAGGAAAAATGCCTAAGTTAATGGTGGCAACAGTAGGGGTGCGGAGGTGGTAAAGAAAGAAAAATGAAATCAAATAAAAAGTGGGGTGTGTTGTGAAAAAATGTATAAAAGAAGAAAAGAAAAAGAAAATAAAAAGATGAGAAAAAATACACCACACTCACACATTGCATTTAAGCGGAGAAAAAGAAAGGAAAAATGGATAAAGTGACAAAGAGGTACAAAGTGAAAGTGAAGCCAAGTATGTAGTGCCAAGGAGAGTTTAATCACTTGATTTCATATTTATCATACCCATCCCGAAGCCTACATTATAAGTCAAATGAAGTCGTATAGCAATCCTAGCGTAATTGTCCAAAAAATCAAAGTAGAGAAAATAAGGGCAACCCTAAGGTATCTGATGTGTAGTTTTGAAGTTCGTTGTGAGAGTGAGATTTTTACTTTCTTAATCCGAAGTTTCATATTTCTAGATATCTATGAGTTTTGGGAACTTCATTGTTGTGGGGGTACTTGGTTTGTATTATATTCTACCAATTGTCTGTGTGAATAGCACTAGTAACAACTTGATTCTCTGTTGATAGTTATTCTATATCTTAATCCCTGTATATCATGAGTTGTAGTTGCATGTATGCATAGCTATTTGGTTTGAATGAAATAGGGGTCAATGTCAGATAATGGTATGTTTTGCAAATTTTGTTGTGTTGGCTGTAGGTTTTTTAGGTTACTTTCTAGTTAAGCATTGTTTTATAGTTTTGTTTTGTTTGCCTGTGGACATGCAAAAGTCTTAAGTTGAGGGTGTTTATATGCTGTGGGTTTACAACACTTTCAATGCTTAAAACTGAGTAAATAAGCATGGACTTAGGTGTGTTTATACGGATATAATGCACTGTTGCTTTATTTTAAGGGAAATTAGGTGTTGGAGTTGGAATGTGCAAAAGCTGTGCAAAACTTCAAGAAAAGGGATAAGTATGGACCTTAGTACGAGTCATACCATCTTAGAACGAACCGTACTGAGAATCGTGTAAAATTCCAAAAGATGTGTTGAACCAAAGAGTTAAAGTATGACTCTTGGTACGAGCCATACCATCCTGGTACGAGTGATGTGTTGTGAGTCTTAAACACTTTCAACGCTTAAAACTATGGAAATTAGCATGGACTTAGGTGTGTTTATATAGATATGAGGCACTTTCACTTTGTTTTCAGAAAAATAGATGTTGGAGCTGAATTGTGCAAAAGATGGAGAAAAATGTAGAAAAGTGGCTAAGATGGACCTCAGTGCGAGCCGTACCATCTTGGTACGAGCCATACTGAGAGTCGTGGAAAGGTCCAGGACCAAAGAATGAGGCAAAGGCAACTTACTGCTCATGGTATGAGCCATACCATCCTAGTACGAGTCGTACCATGGTAGTCGTAGTAAATTCTAGAAGGTTTTACACAGGTTAAGTATTCTGGTACGGGTAGCAACCACGAGTCATGAGACCTACCTAAGACCCGTATAAAGGAATCGTGGAAAATCCCATAATAGATAATCCTGGAAGGACTCAAGGTATGAGAAGGAGTCATGGATCATGGAAATGAGGTACGAGTCGTACAAAGCCATCCGTGGAAGTTAACAGAGGATACCAACAAGTGCAAGTTCAATCCATGGGAAGAATGTACGACTCGTAGGTTTTTGGTACGAGTCATACCAGAATTCAACACTTTGCTAGATTTAGCAGATGCCAGCTAACGTATGAGATAAGGTATGGCCCGTACAATCATGTTACGCGTCGTATGTGAAGGCGGCGAGAATTATTGGTAGTTTCCTTGTTTACTTTGGAAAGGGTTTCAAATAATTGTATAAATACGTTTTAGGTTATTTTTAATAGAGAGAGTCGATTATGGAGTTCTTCTTACAAAAAAAAAATACATTAAGATACAAATTGTTGTTAACTTTTAATTCAAGTCTTGGAGATTTTCTTGCTTTGATTTGCTTCCTTTTTCTTGAATTATTCTTCATCAATTCTTGCAATAATCAAGCAGGTTTCTTTTCAATCATCTGTGTATGTATTCAACTATGTGTTTGTCTATGAATGCTAATAACGATCTTACAATCGTGAGAGGCTAAAACCTCCACAACTAGGGTTGTGGAAACCATGGTGAATTAACGAACTAGGGTTACACAAAGTGATTCTAAACCAATACTAAACACTTGTAGTGTATTCTCTTCATCTTTAATGTTTCTTAACGAAGCTGTTACACCCTGTAAAAGTTAACGATTAGTAAGCGTACGTGTGGATTTGAGATAAATAAAAAGAGTATGACGTGTGTGGAGAGGCCTGGAAGTTGAGTCGAGCGAAGCCAGGCCGCACAAGGCCAGCACGACGCACCAGCCCCTTGGCGCCCTGGGCAGTGCGGCGCGCCAACCCCATGGTGCGTTGAGGGGCGCGACGCAGGGGAGGATGCAGCGCGATGGGCGGCGCGCGGTGCCCCGATGCCACCGCCCTACTCTATATATATAGTCCTTAGTTCAATTTGAAGTTATTTTCCATCTTTCGCTTCGGCCGGAGAGAGTGTGAGACGAGGGAATCAAGTAATTTTAGTCCATTTACGCTACGAAATGCCGTCCAAATTAAAATTAACTTCGGGTACGAAGTTTAAGCCCATAGGGAGCATTAATAAGGAGTTATTTTCACGAAATTCGCCTGTAAAATCATAGCCCCGCCGAGCAAATCTTGTCGGAATTTCTCCAAGCTAATTTCTATACGATCAAAGACTTTGAGTAAGTATTTCTCCCTTCTGAACTTTCGAGAAATTATACGTTTTCGACCGTGTTCCGTTAAGTTGAAGTATAGTTAATATTTATATAGAAAGTTATCAATTTTTCCGAATTTAGTACCGGAACTAGCCTCATTCTTCCAGTAATACGATTACAGTTAGAAAAAACTGTTGAATATGGATTGAAACTCGCCAGCTAATCCGAAATCAATAATCCAGGTATGTTAAGGTAAATGTCTTTGGCAAGTTAGTTTCTTTAGTATTATAACTAAGTCTGAATCCCAGTAAGAAGATCGGAAACATATCTATTATGGCTAGCTGTTGTTATTAGCTGAGATCAGTGTTCCGTGTCTAGTTTGGGGATTGATTACGCCTATATAGCCTTCCCTGACCAACCCCAGGGTTACTAGCTATGTCGATGCTCGCCAGGGGCGAGATGAAGTCGCTCCAAGGAGCGGTATGCCGTCTAGAAGGGACGAAGATGGGCTCCAAGATCCTCATATAGTTCATTCCATGGATGGACTACTTTTATGCCAATCGGAACTACATTACACCCTCTATCGAGCCTGGGTGCCAGGGGTGCAAATATCAGATATCAGGAGTCCACCAAACTCAGACATAGCTACAGTTCAGGGGCCGAGCAGGCTCAGTTGCAGATCCAGGGGACTGGCAGGTCGTCTATAGTTGATAGATGACTCACTATGACCTTGTTAGGGGTATATATACTTAAGTGTACTCAACAGGGCTTATGGGGCCCCCGGATGGGTTATTTTGTGCTGACTGTACCTTTCGGCTTATGGGGGCTAGCTAAGGCTCTTATTTGCATTAGTTACTGATAGACTAGGCAGTAAGAAGTTCAACTATTCAGGTTTTCTATCTTTTTCTTTTTATTTACTTTTAGTTTCAATTTAGTTCATTCAGTTATTCTCAGTTACTGCCTTACATATTTAGTACATATTTTACTGACGCCCTTCTAGGGCGCTGCATTACTTGCATGCAGGTGCAGATAGATGCGAGTCAGGGCCTTCCTAGTTTTAGCTAGGTTAGCAGTGTAGTTGACTCCTTTCCTCCGGAGCTCACAGTTAGACGGTTGACTCTTCTTTTGTTTGTACAGTTTATGGGTAGGTCGGGGCCCTGTTTCGATCAATATCACCCCTAGAGGCTTGCGGACTGTTTCTAATTTCCTATGGTTAGTTGTTGTTGGCTGTGTGGGGCCCATATGTGTTTTATCTTGCGTGTTGGCCGTGAGAGACCTTGTTTAGCTGTTAGTTAGCGTCCTTGTCGGCCATAGCTTAGTTTATGCTGGATTTATTTTACAGTCATAACTAGACATCATGGTGGTCTTGTCGTCCCGCATAGGATTCCCTATTATTATCTGTTTCTGTGTAGCTGTTTGCTTTTACAGGTGGCTACAAGGCCTTATCGACTGGGGGCTGTGTTTACAGCTGAGATATAGCCTGTTATTTTCTTGATTTGAGATTTAGTGTTAGCCATGCACCAGAGGTGTGTAAGCTTAGTAAGGCCAGTTCAGACCAAAGTAGACCACCAGGTGCCAATCATTCCTCCCAAGGTGGGGTGTGACAAACTTGGTATTAGATCAAGTGGTATCCCAGGGAGTCTGCAAGCGGTGCTAAGTAGAGTCTTGCCTATGGATGTGTTGTGCACCACATACTATAGACAGGAGGCTGCGAGGCATGTTAGGATGGTTACTCTTCCTTCTCTTCCAGTCGTGCTATAGAGCTATGCTGTATAGGGATGGGTCCCTAAGCTTACCGTAATCTGCTTTTTCTACAGAGAAATGACGGACGCGCGACAGATCACGACTGGCAAGAAATTAGATGTTGCAGAAGGAGAAGGCACCAGCAGGGTTCCTCAGTCGGAGTCGGCCCGATCTAAGGGTTACCGAGAGACTACATCTCAATCTCCCCAGCACTTTCCACCACGCCAGGAGCTCTCTAGAGCGGCAGATGTGTCGAAACCGCCTCTAGTAGTTTCTATACCGATGCCATCAGATCAGGAGGTCATGAGTGTTGTTTTTAAGATAGCTCAGATGATGGCCGCAAAGTGACAGCCAGTGGCACCGGTAGTTGCAGAGTCTTCGGGAGGACCAGGTAGTTTAAGGGTTCGAGAGTTCCTTTCTATGAGTCCCCCGGAGTAAATAAGGACAGATCGAGACGAGGACCCTCAGGACTTTTTGGACCAGCTGCAACAGATCTTTAGAGTAATGCATGCTGCACTTGCAGAATTAGTTGAGTTAACGGTATTTCTACTATGGGACATAGCAATATTATGGTACGAGAGTTGGGAGAGGTCCCGAGGAAGAGATGTTCCCCCTCGACTTTGTCTAGCTTTTTAGAGGCCTTCTTGGACAATTATTTGCCGCGGGAGATCTGACAGGCCCGGGTAGATCAGTTTTTGCATCTAGAACAGGGCTTGATAAGTGTTCGGGAGTATGCTCTGAGGTTTGATTCCCTATCCTGATATGCACAGACTTTCGTAGATACCATGCCAGCCAGAGTACACTGATTTATCATGGTGCTGAATCCAGAATACGTAGAGACTTGTAACACAGCTACCATGTGAGAGGATATGGATATTTCCCGTGTTCAGGCATTTGCGCAAAACATTGAGGGAATCATACAGCGACAACGAGAGATAGAAAGAATGAATCAGGAGTTGCGCCGCAGGGCTAGACCGAGTGATGTGTAGGTAGAATTTCAGGGCGGACCAAGGCCATGACTATCAGAAAGACCACCCCGACCCTCACCTCCATAGCAGCAGCAGGGTAGTAGATCAGGCCGTCGGGGGAAGTTAGGACCTGGCGAGAGTTCACGACCATCAGGTGCGCAACAACAGAGGGGGTCAGAGCAGAGTAGATTTATCATGCCACTTTGCCCTATTTGTAGTTGCCTTCATCCTAGGGCATGTGGGTATAGTTCTTCTATGTGTTACCTATGCGGGAAGAAGGGTCACCTGACAAGAGACTATCCAGCCAGGGGTCAGAATTATAGGGACCGACAGGACAGATCTTCAGAAGGGTCACGTGCCACAGTGTCTCCAGCAGGGCGTAGGCCTTCATCTCCAGCCGATAGAGGTCGAGGCAGATCAGGGGCATCTAGCTCAGGCACCAGTCCAGATAACACTTATGATTTACCGAGACGACAAGAGTCAGAGTCGTATCCGGATGTAGTGAAAGGTATGCTGGACATCTTCTCTCATCCTGTGTATGTTTTGATAGAACCAAGCTCCACTTTGTCTTATGTTACACCATTAGTGGCCCAGAAGTTTGGTATTACGCTAGAACTGCTTCAGCGACCTTTTTCAGTGTTTACCCCTGTTGGTGACTCCATCATAGCCAAGAGGGTCTACCGAGGGTGCACAGTAGAGGTTGTTGGTCGCCAGACTTTAGCAGATTTGGTAGAATTAGAAATCAATGACTTTGATGCGATTATGGGTATGGATTGGCTAGCACCATGTTATGCCAATGTAGAATGTTGGACCAAAACTATCTGATTCCACTTTCCAGGGGAGGTAATATGGGAGTGGAAAGGTAATGCAGCCACGCCAAAAGGTAGGTTTATTTCCTATCTTCGGGAGAGGAAGTTAATAGCAAAGGGTTGCATCTATCATATTGTCAGGGTTCTGGATGTTTAAGTCGAGTCCCCGACTCTCGAGTCCATTCCAGTAGTCAATGAATTTCCAAATGAACTTCCTGGTATTCCCCCAGAACGGGAGATCAATTTTGCAATTGATTTATTACCAGGTATTCAGCCTATATCCATCCCTCTGTACCGAATGGCTCCTGCTGAGCTTAGAGAACTGATGGAATAGTTGAAAGATCTATTAGATAAGGGCTTCATCAGGATGAGTACTTCACTGCGGGGTGTGCTAGTTCTATTTGTGAGAAAGAAAGATGGCTCCCTCTGCATGTGTATAGACTACCGACATCTAAATAAAGTCACCATCAAGAACAAATACCCACTTCCCAAAATAGATGAATTGTTTGATCATTTACAGGGGTGAAGTATTTCTCAAAAATTTAACTTGAGATCAGGGTATCATCAAGTTCGGGTTCGAGAGAGGGATATCCCAAAAACCTCTTTCAGGACCAGGAATGGCCACTTTGAATTTCTAGTCATGTCCTTCGGACTGACGAATGCTCCAGCAGTGTTCATGGATTTGATGAATAGTATCTTCAGGTCATATCTGGACCTATTTGTGATAGTATTTATTGATGATATTCTGGTATATTCCCGCTCAGTAGTAGAACATTGGGATCTTCTGCATACGGCGCTCTAAATTCTCAGAGATCGCCAATTGTATGCAAAATTTTCTAAATGTGAGTTTTGGCTGAATTCAGTGGCCTTTTGGGGCCATATTGTGTCAGATATTGGTATTCAGGTAGATTCCTAGAAGATTGAGGTAGTAAAGACATGGCCAAGACCGATAACTCCAATTGAGGTGTGTAGTTTCCTGGGGTTAGTCGGGTATTACGGAAGGTTTGTAGAGGGGTTTTCTACCCTATCAGCGCCTTTGACCAAGTTAACTTAGAAAGAGACTAAATTTCACTGGACTGAAGCATGTGAACAACGTTTTAGGAGTTGAAAAATAGGTTGACATCAACACCAATATTAGCTTTTCCAGAATGATCAGAGGGTTATGCAGTGTATTGTGATGCTTCGGGCGTCGGGTTAGGATGTGCTCTGATACAACATGGTAAGGTAATTGCTTATGCTTCAAGAAAGTTGAGGAAGCATGAAAGGAACTACCCCACCCATGATCTGGAATTGGCTACAGTAATTCATGCCTTGAAAATATGGAGGCACTATCTGTATGGTGTCCACGTAGATATTTTCACTGATCATAAGAGCCTCCAGTACATTTTCACACAGAAAGAGTTGAATGTACGTCAGCGTCACTGGTTAGAATTGTTGAAGGACTACGATGTGAAAATTTTGTATCATCCAGGGAAGGCCAATGTTGTAGCAGATGTCCTCCGCCAAAAATCCATGGGAAGAACAACAGGAACTGGCGCGAGAATTGCATTAGTTAGCCAGTTTTGCTATCGACATAGTAGACTTAGGAGACAGTGGAGTAGTGATCCAGAATACTACAGTATCTGATGTCGCCCAAATTACACCTCACAATTGAGATATAAAGCGGTCAATGTCAAATATAGAACGCAACTAGAGGTTGAGGTCGATCCCACAGGGAATATGGAAAGAACCTAAGTTAATGCAACTAGTTGTTACTGTCGAGTTACTTATTTCCTAAGGGGGAAAGAAATAGAATAATAAACACAAGTGAAACTACTAAATTCTTAGATCAAATTCGGTTTGTATTCAATTAATGACTTGACTAGGATTGTGTTCCCCAAGACTTCATAACCACAAGGCTTATACACTAGTGATCTATTCCGGTGTTCAACATGCAAT
>JACEIK010005153.1:53005-80997 GCA_018107945.1 Datura stramonium | reverse complement strand
TGTTTCCAGAAATCTGAGATAGAGCTAGCCAGGCACCAGATGTACTTAGGCTCACCAGTTAGCAGTCCAGGTCCTACTAGGGCACCAGGTGCCAGTCATAACCCCCCAAGGCGGGGCGTGACATTAACCCTCCTTGGCACTACACACCTCTTGACTCAACTTTTCACCTTTTTTTCCCTATTTTTTCCCCTTTTCCTTTAACTTCTTCTGCTTTTCTTTGCATTAGCAACTACGGATGCGGTTTCTCTTTATTCAAGCATTCATTGATGTCACATCTTTCGTTTCTTTTATTTTCTTGCTCTTTGACGACAAAATTTTTTATTTATTTCTTTTCATTATGCATATTGCACCCGCTCTTTTCCTTTTGCATTACCCAATTTTAATTCCACCCGATTCTTCTTAATTACCCCTGTAATAGCCGCCCTCAACTTAGGCGATTTTCCTGAGTTGAGGTTCACAATTTTCAAGGAGAGACTAGGGACAAAACAGGTTCATTCTTAATAAAAGCAGGAAGGTGAATTGGTGTAAACAAAAAGAAAGGTCGATTTAAGCTCAAACATTTGGATCAAACAATTTTTATTCTCGATTGGTAGGCCTTTTAAGGCTAAAGTGGACTCATAAATAAAAAATGGCCTATGATCCTTTCCTAGTTTCCTATCCTCTATCTTGGTACGACTGACCAAGCAAGTTCTAGATTGACACAAACAACCAATTTTAGTTATTAAACCTCACTCACACATAGCACAGGACAACATCATCACTTCTACTAACTGCTAGTTCAGGTACTGCCATACAATGGTAAACATGTTCACAGTTTCAATTCCATGCAATGATTCACAAAGGTCATACTTGTCAACTTTAACATACACATATAAAAATTTCGAAGGGGTATCAAATTATCAACCGACAAAAATCAACAATTTAAGCTCTTGTCTTCCTTCAGTTCACTTAACTTACTTCCGACTGACACAAAAAAATACAAGAAACATAAAACCCTAAACATGTTGGTTCTACTAGATATGAAACACCCGAGGAAAAAGATATCTGGAAAGAAAATCCCTCAGGTTATGTTTAGCAAAAGAATGCACAGGTATCCCTCCCTAACCCCATCAAGAAAATCATATGTCATCCTCGACGCATATATATATCTGACAAAACTAGGGAAATAGGGAACATACTTGTGCAAACTAGGTGTTAGCTACCTGGTCGGTGGAGGGTGTAGATATGCCTCCAATGTTTTCTCCATCATTACCGGCTTGACTCGGTGCATTCTCAGATCCAGCAGAGCTCGTCCCTTCTCCAAGAGCTCTCGCTACCTCAGTCTCAACTCTCTGTCTAGCCCCATCTCTCAATTCATGCAGCTCTCTCTCCATCTCACTCCGCTCTAATTTTTGCTGACGGAGCAGAGAAGCATCATCTTTAAAACTTGCCTCTTCATGAGGCCTCTTTCCCTTATCATGTGCCACCGGCTCCTCTAAGATAAAATCAAAAATCAATGGTAGCTCTTATTCAAACTCATCATCTTTCACGGAAGTACCGGTGGAGGTACTACAGCTACCTGTCGTGCAGCCAAGTCCCGCACCTCGGCTCTAAGTGCTCCTAGCTCTGAGTACTATTTTGACAACTCAGGCTTCTGTAACTGTGAAAGGAGCTCATGCATTCTCTTCTCGAAAGCGTCCAATCGACCATGCATAGAACTGGACAATGCCTCCAACTCTTTCGACACCCACGACTTTACCTGCTCCATCAGAACTTTAACCGGTAGAGCCGTGTATGTCTGCTGCTTTTCAGCCTTAGCTAACCCCCCTATCCATATCAACTAAAAACTCCTAAGAAATAGTAATCAGGCCGGCTGTGGTGGCTCGTGGAGGTACAACTGGTGGTCTAGGAGCTGTTGTTGTAGATGATGACTTAGGAGCATCAGTAGGTTAGAGATGTCCGATGCATTTGTAGCCTCAGGCTGGCTAGCTGTCTCTCTTCCCTCAATAGGCTCAACCGCCAACTCGGTGAATTTTGCGGCATCAGTATGCATACCACTACAAAATGCCTCTACTAATATGGTCGCTCCAACGGATGTAGCTGCCTGAGTCCTTGCTCTAGATACTGGGTTTGTATCATCTCGAATCAACTCGATATCTGTTATCTTCTGGACCACTGTTCTCTGGTCAACTTATGGCAACTCCGACACCTTTGACTCCTGATGGAGTGTATCAATCAAAAAGGGAAAGGGAATTATAGTACCGTCATTAATTACCTGCTCTCTAATCTCCTCAGCAATGGACTGCGGGAAATTGATGGCGTATCCCTCCATTATACTTGCTACCAATGCTGCTCTATCAGGTGATAGGATGTTATCATTGCTAATTGGTACCATCCTATGCCACACCACTAAACACCAAAATTTTGCCTAAAAGTTGAGTGTGGCCTTCTTTATCTGAAACTCTGTGCCATGCAACAATTCGACCAGCAGATCTCTTGTAGCAATGATCCGAGACAGCCAAGTATATTGCCCAATGCACTCCTGTCTATTCAACTTCTTGGTCTTGAATTTCTTCAACTCATATAGCCTGTGGTCGAACTTGGCCGTGTTCGTCAGAGCAAGATAATCTGGCCTATACAGCATCCCGGAGATTGTCCTCTCATATATTTCTACTGGACTCTCTCAGACCAACACCTGTGTCAAGGCATGCCACTTTTTCCAATCCTAGCCCCCTAATGCCAAATGCTTCAATGTGGACGCATAGGCTGCATAGAACTCTCTTACTAAGAACGGGCTGTAGCTACCTGATGGCCCGTTCAACCACCCGAACCTGTACTTGTCGAACACAACTTATAGCTCTAGAAGGTCTTTCAACCCTGTAGTGATCATCCTCGGCTCCTTGTATATGCTCCTCTTCGGATTTCCTTTCTCAGTAGGAGCAATATCTATGTTATATACGGCCCTCATACCATGAACACACCATCTCTGCACGTTCCTTGGTTGCTTGTTTGATGTGTTCGAGGTCTCAGTCAGTTCATCATCAGAGTCCCCTCGCTAAGCATGTGACTCTTCAGCTATCTCTGTGTTTCACCCAACTGTGGGGACCTTGGGAGCAAGTGCAGCTGCAACCTTGGCATTATTATCAGTGCGGCTATGCAGATCCCTCGCAAGTGGAGTTGGAGCATCGACCAAGGATCTCAGATTTGAAGTTTGTTGAGCCCTAGCCCTGGTTGACCTCCCTCACTAACTGCTCCTCTGATACGTCATATTCCTCCTCAGAGCCACTTGACTCTTCGGAGGAGGATGGCTCATCCCGAAGTCTGTGGTATGATGGTTGATTGCGCTCAGGTGTTTGTTTCTTTGCATGACCTTTCCTTGGTGTACCTCTTGGAACCATTGTACCTGTGGAAACATTGTTAGTATATGAGATGAGATGAAACAAAATCATTTTTTAGTTGCTGCCCAGTGGACCTGACGAGTGACTAAATGAGTCATTGAGGTCCCTCATTGTCACAAACTAGTCTTCCTTCATGTTGGGCCAATGTACTTGACGACTGGTCCCAATGAGTCGTTACCAAAGGAAACGAGTCGTTACGGCAGTCGTTAGGTGCAATGCCTTGTTGATTTAATTTTTCCACTCAGGACGAGCTACACAACGAGTCGTTTGGTGATCTAACGACTCGTGATGTAGCTCGTACTCAAGAGTTTCAGTTCACCCATACGTTCATCTTCATCTTCTTCCTATTATTCAACTCAACAAACACATAACTTAATTTCTCCAACCAACCTAATGTACATTCAGTCGAAATTCATTTGTTTATCCTTCCTAGGGTTCATTATCATCATGAGGCAAAGATTGATACAAGTACAACATTGCTTGAAATAAATTCAATTTCATTCAAAACATGGGTGATGTCGCCCAAATTACACATCGCAATTAAGATATAACTGGTTGATTGTCAAATATAGAACCCAACAAAGATTGAGGTCGATCCCACAGGGAATATGGTAAGAACTTAAGTTAATGTGAATAACTATTACTATTGAGTTATTTATTTCCAAAGGGGAAAAAGTATAGAATAATAAACAAAACTAAAATTACTGAATGCTAAAACCAAATTCTGTTTGTATTCAATTAACAACTGGACTAGGATTGTGTTCCCAAAGACTTCACAACCACAAAGCTTATACACTAGTGATCTATTCCGGTGTTAACATGCAATATTGGTAAGTTAGGTTCCCCTAAATGGTTGGTCCCCTATCTAGATGATTATCACCACGCAACTTGGTCCGTATACGTGTGTACTTTAGTTGACCCTTACCCTTAATATCAGATTAGCTATCCCAGGACAAGTTCAAGATATCAGATAAGGGTTGATAGCCTCAAATCTCTGTTGTTAATCCCTTTTTCCATTCTTTAACTCCTTGGTCCGGTAAGTAAGAATAAGGAAAGTCTTAACATTTTCAACCATCAAGAATCAATAAAAATGAAGGGAAAAATAATACATGTATAAAACCCCATTCAAGATCACTAAGTATTTTACCTATGTGTGTTAATTCATCTTGGTTTCCACAAACCTAGTTTATGGGTTTAGCTACTCATACTTGTATTATCACAGTCACAAATTATTGAATATATCATAATTGCAACTTACAAATTATCGTAAAAGAAAAATCACGTAGATTGAATAAAAACTCCACAATATATGAATAAACTCCAATGTTGCTTTTGTTTCTTGGATCAAGAAAAATTGATCAATACCAAAATTCTAGTTGAAAACTAAATAAATCGACTCTCTCAATTACTCTATAACTGTAGAAAAATCCATCTGTCAAAAATAAACCTAAACTGTGTATTTATAGTTTAAAGAAATCATTTTCCTAATTAAAATTGGAAACTAGGTCGGTAGTGGAAACAGGCTTTGTGACGATTCGTTTGGTCCTCTGATGAGTCGTTCCTTGCTTAAAACAGTCGTCCTCAGAAACGTACTCAGTTGTGGCAACGGGTCACCTAACGACTCGTCATGCAATAGCCTGAGTAGTTAGGTCCCTCGTGGTCTCATTCCTACAAAAGTCCAGTGCACCTTACAATTTGTCCCAGTGATCTGCCAACGGGTCGTTCCTTCATGTGACGACTCGTGATGTCTGTCGTCAACTACACTGGCCACTTTGTTAATATTTCCTCTTTCAGTTTTCATGGTTGACCTCACGACTCGTTACCAGGTGTAACGAGTCATTTCCTCAACTCGTCAGGTACACTGTCTTGCATCTTCAAAAATCCATATTTTGCCCACGCCTTAAGTAACGAGTCGTGCCTCCTTCCAATGACTCGTGAAGTGCCTGGCAGTCACCTTTTCAGTAACTTTCAGCATTAATTCGACCAGTTCAATCACGAACCTATTTTCCTACAACATTAAGCTCAAAACACATCATACCTATATAGACATACCCGAAATGTGCATAATTTCTTGGTTTTAAGCGTCGAAAGTGCCATAAAATCACGGCACATCAACACCCTCAACTTAGAACTTTTGCATGTCCTCAGGGAAAAACAAAATAAAACAAAACAAACTAAACTACTTCAATGCTTCAATTGGAAGAACTCTAGGAAACTTACAGCAGTCACACTTACACATCAAAATCAAATTTTCTAACCCCTCCCTCATCGTATCAACTCAAATCACTATGCATATGCAAATTTTCCAACCATAACACAGAGGAATCAAAACATGGTAAAATACTGTCACCTACAACCATGCACATAAATCTATAACACTAACCCAGACAATCTGCAGACGATATTGTTGACCAAATGCTTCCACCTCAAAGAAGTCCCGCACTCACACATGTGTATTTAAATAACTCAATATATTTCTGTTGGGACTAGGTAAGGTCGCTCGCTCTCACAAAGAAATTCGAAATGCATGCATACAGTACCATAGACTTGCCTTTACTTTCAATATCTCGATTTTCGGACAAGTAGCTAGGATCACCATAGGACTTTCTAGGCTTGTAATGTAGTCTCAGGCTTGGGTATGGTACATATGGATTTAGTAGCTCAACCCTCCTTGGCACTACACCTCTTAACTCCACTTTTCACCTTTTTTCCTATTTTCTCCCTTTTTTCTCCCTTTTTTCCTTTAACTGCTTTTTTTTTGCTTTTGCAACTACAAATGCAGTTTCTCTTTATTCAACACTTATTGATGTCACACATTATTTTTCTTTTCTTTTCTTGCTTTTTGACAACAATTTTTATTTTCTTCTTTCATCATGCATACCTCACCCGCTCTTTTCCTTTTTCATTACCCAATTTTCTTTCCACCCGACGCTTCTTAATCACCCCAATAATAGCCACCCTCAACTTAGGCGATTTTCCTGAGTTGAGGTTCACAATGTCCAAGGAGGGAACGGGGCCAAAACAGGTTCATTCATAATAAAATCAGGCAGGTAAATTGGTGTAAACAAAAAGAAAGGTAAATTTAAGCTCAAATATTTGGATCAAGAATTTTTATTCACTTTTGTTAGGTCTTTTAAGGCTAAAGTGGACTCATAAATCATAAACGACCTATGATCCTTTCCTAGTTTCTTATCCTCTATCTCGGTACGAATGACTAGACAAGTTCTAGATTGTCACACACAACTGAATTCAGCTATTAAACCTCACTCAGACATACACAGGTCGACATCATCACTTCTACTAACTGCTAGCTCAGGTACAACCATACAATGATAAACAAGTTCACAGTTTTAATGCCATGCAACGATTCACAAAGGTCATACTTGTCAACTTTCACATACACACATACAAATTTTTCATAGGTGTATCAAATTATCAAACAACAGTTATTTTGAACAATTTCAGCTCTTGACTACTTTTAGTTTTCCTACTTTCTTCCAACTGACACAAAAAACATAAAATAAAATCCTAAACATGCCGGTTCTACTAGATATTGAAAACCCAAGGAAAAAGATATTCAGCAAGAAAAACCCTTGGGTTATGTTCAGCAAAAAGAATGCACAGGTATCCCTTCCCACCCCCATCAAGAAAGCATGCGTCTTCCTTAACGCATATATAAACCAAACAAAAATTAAGGAAATAGGGAACATACCTGTGCGACCTAGGTGTCAGCTACCTGGTCGGTGGAGGGTGTAGATACGCCTCCAATATCATCTCCAATATTATCAGCTTGAACCGGTGCATTCTCAAATCGAATAGAGCTCGTGCCTTCTCCACGAACTCTCGCTGCCTCAGTCTTGGCTCTCTATCGAGACTCCTCTCTCGATTCATGCAGTGCTCTCTCCATATCACTCCGCTCCCATTTTTGTTGAAGGAGCAGAGAAGCATCATCATCAACACTTGCCTCCTCATGAGGCCTCTTCCCCTTATCATGTGCCACTGGCTCCTCCGTGATAAAGTCAAAAATTGGTGGAAATTTTTCTTTAAACTCATCATCTATCACAGGAAGTACCGGTGGAGGTACTGCACCTACCTGTCATGCGGCCAAGTCCTGCACCTAAGCTCGTAGCGCTCCTAGCTCTGAGTACCATCTAGATAACTCTGATTCCTATAACTGTGCAAGGCGCTCATCCATTCTCCTCTCAAAAACATCAGTATTCCATGCACTGAACTGGACTGTGTCTCCAACTCCTCTTATACCCACGACTTTACCTGCTCCATCAAAACTCTAACCTGTAGAGTTGTGTGTGCCTGCTGCTTCTCAGCCTTAGCTAGTCGCCTAGCCATATCAACTAAGAACTCCTGTGAAATCGTGACTAGGCCGGCTATGGTGGCTCGTGGATGCGCAACTGGTGGTCTCGGGGCTGCTGCAGTAGATGAAGACTCAGGAATATCGATAGGTGTGGAGGTATCCGCTGCATCTGTAGCCTCAGGTTGGCTACCTGTCTCTCTGCCCTCCATAGGCTCAGCTGCCAACTCAGCGAACTGTGTTGTATCAGTCTACATCCCGCTATCAAATGCCTCTGCTAATATTGTTGCTCCTATGGATGAAGCTGCCTGAGTCCTCGCCCTCGATACCGGGTTTGTATCATCTCGAATCAACCCGATATCAGTAATCTTCTGGACCACTACTCTTTGATCCACTGATGGAAATACCGGTACCTTTGACTCCTAACAGAGTCTATCAATCAAACATGGAATCGGAATGGTAGTGCTGTCATTGGTTGCCCACTCACGAATCTCCTCAGCAACATATCGCGGGAAGTTGATGGCATACCCCTCCATTATGCTTGCTACCAAAGCTGTTCTGTTAGGTGAAAGGATGTTTCCATTGCTAGTTGGTACCAGCCTGTGCCGCATCAATGACCACCAAAATTTCGCCTGAAAATTCAATGTGGCCTTCTTTATCTGCGACTTTGTACCATGCAACCATTCGACTAGCGGATCTCTCGTAGAAATAATCCGAGACAATGAAGTGTACTACGAGATGCACTCCTATCTATTCAACTTCGTTCTAACTTTCTTCAGCTAAGATAGCCTGTGATCAAATTCTGTCATGTTCAATGGAGCCTGATAATCCAGCCCATACAACATCCTGGAGATTGTTCGCTCAGAGATATCAACTGGAGTCTCACGCACCAACACCTAATTTAATGCAGACCTCTTCTTCCAATCTTGGCCTCCTAATGCCAACCGCTGCAATATGGCTGCATATGCTGCATAAAACTCTCTGACTAAGCACAAGCTGTAGCTACCTGATGGCTCGATCAACCACCCGAACTTGTATTTATCGAACACTGCTTATAGCTATGGCAGGATTTATAAGCCCTGTAGTGACCAGCCTCAGCTCCTCGTATATGCTCCTCTTTGGATTTCCTTTTTCATTAGGAGAAATATCTCAGTTGTATATAGCCCGCATGCCATGGACACACCATCTCCGCATATTTCTCGGTTGCTCATTTGATGTGTCCGAGGTCTCCGCCATCTCATTATCAGAATCCCTTTGCTGAGCATGTGATTCATTAACCCTCTCTGTGTTTTTCCCAGCTGTGGGAGCCTTAGGAACAAGTGCAGCAGCAGCCCCAGCATTCTCATTAGTGCGGATGGGCGGATCCCTTTCTAGTGGAGTGGGATTATCGACCAGGGCTGTCAGATTTGAACTTTGTTGAGCCCTAGCCTTGGTAGATCTCCTCACTAACTTCTCCTATATTATTTCATACTCTTCCTCGGATCCACTTGACTCTTTAGAGGAGGACGTATCATCACGCAGTCTACGATATGAAGGTTGATTGCGCTCAGGTGTTTGTTTCTTTGTTGGACCCTTCTGTGGTGTACCTCTGGGAGCCATTGTACTTGTGGAAACAATGTTAGTGTGCAAGATGAGATGAAACAAAAAATATTTTTGGGTTGGTGCCCAGTGGTCCTGACGGGTGAATAAATGAGTCATTGCCACTAGCAACGTCTCGTGAGGTCACTTGTCATCTCAAGCTGAACTTTCTTTATATTGGTCCAGTGTACTTGACGACTAGTCCCAACGAGTCGTTAGGTTGATCGTTAAGTGCACTGCCTCATTGGCTTAATTTTTCCACTCAGGATGAGCTACACAACGAGTCGTTAGGTGATCCAATGAGTCATGATGTAGCTCGTGCTCAATAATTTCAGTTCACACGATTCAACTTCATCTTTTTCCTAAATTTCAATTCCACCAACATAGAGCTTCACAATCTTAAATCAACCAAGGTGAAATACGATCAAAATATTTATTTAAATCTTCCTAGGGTTTATTTTCATCAAGAGACACAGATAAACACAATATTAAACAAAATACATTCAAGCTCATTCAAAACATGGGTCCTCAACAATTCTTGTTTAACTGCAAGAATATTCAAAATTTCATGGGGAAGATTACTCACAATGTGCTTGATCAGAGATGGAGTGAAATTGTGTGTGTTCTTGAGTGACTGGGCGTTCAAGGTTGAAGTTATTTGCAATGGGGTTTTAGTGAAGAAAAAGAAAAAGAAGAGGGAAATTTGAAGTGTTTGGGGAGGGATACTGGTGCGATTTGGAAAAGGTAAAGAATTGGGTTTTTAGTTGATATAACTTAAAATCACCCAATTCCACTCCTGGGTCAAGTTGGATAGAAATTAAATAAAATACCTGACGACTAACTACACGAGTCGTTAAGTAATGAGATGACTCATTTTGACCCTTCATTCTTTTACTTGAGTTTGATAACTTACCTGGGACCTAACGAGTCAAGTAACGACTCATGGTGTCACCCAATGAGTCGTTGCCTGAGTCGTGGTCCTTGGCCTGATGTAGCTTCAAGACGGGTCACTGAACGACTCGTTTGGTCTCCCAACGATTCGTTGAGTGAGCCGTTATCAACCTTTTCCATTTAATTCAGACTTTTCTCCAGTGTACATGATGGGGACATGACATTTCATTTCTTGAAGACACGAATCGTTAAGTCGCTTGTTACTCCCCAGTTTTCTGTAGTTCTCTTCACGAATTCATTGAATGAGTTGTCAGGTTAGGTGACGACTCGCTCTGTGAGTTTTCTGCACCAGAACTGAAGTTCCAGTTTGTGGTTCCAACTTCAGATTTTCCATCTTATTCACCTGCACCCATCAAAAAACGTGAACACTAACTATTTCTTACATTTAAAACTTGGGTTGCCTCCCAAGAAGTGCTTGATTTAACGTCGCAGCACGACATGGGTGTTTTGGCTACTTAGACATCACAAAAACACCTCCATGGGTTGCCTCCCATGAAGCGCCTGATTGAACATCGCGGCGCGATGCAAGTCACTTGAGTTACTCAGACTTCACTCAGAGTCCACAGGTCTACCAGTTTGAGTTCTTCACTTCTCCCCAAATAAGCTTTTACCCGCTGACCATTTACCTTGAACCGCTTTCCTTCATGGTTTTCCAATTCGATTGACCCATGGGAGATTACTTGGACCACTTGAAAAGGGCCTAACCACTTAGACTTCAACTTTCCAGGAAAAAACCAAAGTATAGAATAAAACAACAGTACCATATCACCCGGACTAAATTCTCTTTTCTCGATTTTTCGGTCATGCTGAATTTTCCTTCTCAGTTTGTAAATTTCAGAACTCTCACAGGCTTTCAAATGAAATTCATCTAACTCATTCAACTGATCAAGCCTCAAGTTCGCAGCTTCGTTCCAATCCAAATTCAATTTCTTGAGCGCCCACATAGCTTTATGCTCAAGTTCGACCGGGAGAGGACATGCTTTACCATAAACAAGCTGACACGGAGACATACCTATAAGAGTCTTGAAGGCAGTCTAATAGGCCCATAAAGCATCATCTAGCTTTCTTGGCCAATCTGTCCGATTTTCATTCACAGTATTTATCTCCCTGTTGGTGATTTCAACCTGTTCACTAGACTGCAGATGATAGGATATGACAACCCTATGTTTTACCCCATATTTTTCAATAAACAGGAAAACAACCGGTTACAGAAATAAAAAACTCCATCACTAATGATGGCTCTGGGGGTCCCAAATCTTGCAAATATATTCCGCTTCAAGAACGCTGTGACACTCTTCCCTTCATTGTTTGGTAGAGCAACTGCTTCCACCCATTTTGAAATGTAGTCAACAACAACAAGTATATACTTTATCCCATTTGAGCTCATAAAGGGACCCATGAAATCAATGCCCCATACATCAAATAGTTCAATAATGAGGATTGGAGTAAGAGGAAGCTTATGCCTCTGTGATATGCCTCCTTGTCTTTGATATGCATCACATGCCTTTGCAAAATCGTGTGCATCCTGGTGAATGGTTGGCCAATAATACCCACATTATAGAATTTTGTGGGCTGTGTGGATCCTGTTGTGGTGGCCTCCAACAGGGGATGAGTGGCAGGCCTCCAATATACTCAGCATCTCTACCTTGGGTACACATCTCCGGATAACCCCATCAGCACATATGCGGAATAACTAGGGCTCATCCCAGAAGAATTTCTGCACATCGAACATAAACTTCCTTCTCTGGTGAAAAGATAAGTGCTCCGGTACAATATCATTCACCAGATAGTTAGCAAAGTCTGCAAACCATGGGATGAGGTCTTGAGATGCCGCTAGAACCTGCTCATCTGGAAAGGTGTCATCTATATCATTCTCATTTCTAAGTGTTGTATCTGGCTCCAATCTGGATAAGTGGTCTGCAACCTGATTTTCAGTCCCTTTCCGGTCTTTTACCTCAAACTCGAACTCTTATAGCAGCAAAACCCATTGAATCAACCGTGCTTGGCATCTTTCTTTGCCATCATATGTCTCAAAGCCGCATGGTCTATGTGGACTATCACCTTAGTTCCGAGCAAGTATGCCCGAAACTTCTCAAATGCAAAAACTACAGCCAACAACTCCTATTCTGTCACGGTATAATTTTTATGAGTTGCATTAAGAGCCTTGATAGCATAATAAATTGGATGAAAAATCTTTTCACGCCTTTGACCCAACACAGCTCCTAGGGCCACACCGCTAGTGTCACACATAACCTCAAAAGGCAAAGACCAGTCAGGTTCCACTATAATGGGGGTTGTGGTCAATCTCTCTTTCAGACATTCGAACGCCTTCAGACATTCCTCGTCAAAAACAAAATTCACCTCCTTCTCGAGTAGTTTACACAATGGATATGCAATTTTGGAGAAGTCCTTGATGAATCTTCTGTAAAAATCTGCATGGCCCAAAAAGCTTCGAACACCTTTTTTAGAAATTGGAGGTGGTATACTAGAAATTACCTCAATCTTGGCCCGGTCTACCTCCATACCCTTACCATAAATCTTGTGGCCTAGCACTATTCCTTCCTTAACCATGAAATGACATTTTTCCTAGTTAAGCACCAAATTTGTCTCTTCGAATCTCTGAAGCACCTTGCTCAAATGATCCAGACAATCCTCGAATGAGTCACCCACCATGGAAAAATCATCCATAAAGACTTCAATGATGTCTTCCACCATGTCAGAAAATATGGACATCATGCAACGCTGAAAAGTGGCGGGTGCATTACATAACCCGAACGACATCCTCTTAAAAGAAAATGTACCATATGGACAAGTGAATGTGGTCTTCTCTTGGTCTTCAGGGGCTATAAAAATATGATTGTACCCCGAATAACCATCAAGGAAACAATACCATCCTCTACCTGCAAGTCTGTTTAGCATCTAATCCATGAATGGCATCGGAAAGTGATATTTCTTCGTCCACCAGTTCAACTTTCTGTAATCCATGCATACTCTCCAACCAGTGACTGGTCTTAGAGGAATGAGCTCATTGTTCGCATTTGGGACCACCGTGATTCCTCCCTTTTTCGACACACACTGGACTGGGCTCACCCATTTGCTGTCTGCAATAGGATAAACCACACCTGCATCTAACCACTTTATGATTTCCTTCTTGACCACCTCTTGCATAGGTGGATTCAACCTACGCTGATGTTCAATACTCGAAATTCAATCTGGTTCTATTGGATCGTGTGAATGCAAATGCCGGTTGGGATTCCAATAATATCTGCAATGGTCCACCTATGGGCATTTTTATATCTCTTCAAGACAGAGACCAAAGCCTCTACTCGCCATTCCTCCAGGTCAGCTGCAACAATGACCAGTAGAGTGTTACCGACTCCCAAAAATACATACTGTAAATGGGATGGGACTGCTTTGAGCTCCAACATTGGAGGCTCCTTAATAGATTTCTTGGCTGGTGGGGTCACCCGATTTTCCAAATCAAGATCGATCTTCTTTGGAGTGTAAGTGTATGACCCCATGCCAGCAAGTGCATTTATAATCTCCTCACTCTCATGAATCTCCTCAGCCCCAATGTCCATCAAAATGGCTGCTAAGTCATCGAGAAACAATACTTCCTCTATTGGTAAGACCTGTTAGATACAAAAACAAAAACAAAAACGTAAAAAGGAAACAAGAACCAACAGTAAAGTAAACATAATTAACAAAAGTCTTAGCCGTGTTCCCCGAAAACGACGCCAAAATTTGATATCGCCCAAATTACACCTCGCAATTGAGATATAAGCGGTCGATTGTCAAATATAGAACCCAACAAAGGTTAAGGTCGATCCCATAGGGAATATGATAAGAACTTAAGTTAATGTGAATAACTATTACTATTGAGTTACTTATTTCCAAAGGGGAAAAATATAGAATAACAAACAAAACTAAAATTACTGAATGCTAAAATCAAATTCTGTTTGTATTCAATTAACGACTTGACTAGGATTGTGTTCCCCAAGATTTCATAACCACAAAGCCTATACACTAATGATCTATTCCGGTGTTTAACATGCAATATTAGTAAGTTAGGTTAACCTAAATGGTTTCTCCCCTATCTAGATGATTTTCACCACGCAACTTGGTCCGTATACGTGTGTAGTTTAGTTTACCCTTACCCTTAATAGCAGATTAGCTATCCCTGGACAAGTTCAAGCTATTAGATGAGGGTTGAGAGCCTCAAATCTCCGCTATTAATCCCTTTTCCCATTCTTTACCTCCTTGCTCCTGTAAGTAAGAATAAGGCAAGTCCTAACATTTTCAACTGTCAAGAATCAATCAAAACGAAGGGAAAAATATTACATGCATAAAACCCCGTTCAAGAATCACTAAGTATTTTACCTATGTGTGTTAATCCATCTTGATTTCCACAAACCTAGTTTATGGGTTTAGCTACTCATACTTGTATTATCACAATCACAAATTATTGAATATATCATAATTGCAACTTACAAATTATCATAGAAGAAAAACCACGTAGGTTGAATAAAAACTCCATAATAGATGAATAAACTCCAATGTTGCTTTTGTTTATTGAATCAAGAAAAATTGATCAATACCAAAATTCTAGTTGAAAACTAAATAAATCGGCTCTCTCCATTACTCTATAACAGTAGGAAAATACACCTGTCAAAAATAAACTTAAACTGTGTATTTATAGTTCCAAGAAATCCTTTTCCTAATTAAAATTGGAAACCAGGTCGACAGTGGCAACGGGCTTGGTGACTATTCATTTGGACCTTTGACGAGTCGTTCCTTTATTAAAATAGTCGTCCTCGGCAACGTACCCAGTTGTGGCAATGGGTCACCTAACGACTCATCGTGTAAGAGAATGAGTAGTTAGGTCCCTCGTGGTCTCATTCCTACAAAAGTCCAGTGCACCTTACGGTTGGTCCTAGTGATCTGCAAACGAGTCGTTCCTTTATGTAACAACTCATGATGTCCATCCTCAACTACACTAGCCACTTTGTTAATATTTCCTCTTTCAGTTGTCACGGTTGACCTCATGAATCGTTACCAGGTGTAACGAGTCATTTCCTCAACTCGTCAGGTACACTGTCTTGCATATTCAAAAATCCATCTTTTTCCCATGCCTTAAGTAACGAGTCGCGCCTCCGTCCAACAACTCGTGAAGTGCCTGACAATCACCTTTTCAATTATTTTCAGCATTAATTCAACCAGTTCACTCCCGAACCTATTTTCCTACAACATTAAGCACAAAACACATCATACCTATAAGACATACCCGGCATGTGCATAATTTCTTGGTTTTAAGCGTCGAAAGTGCCGTAAAATTACGGCACATCAATAGGTCAGCAAAATTCTTGTTTAAATGCAAACATATTCACAATTTAGTGGGAAAAATTACTCACAAGATGCTTGATCGAAGATGGGAGTGCAATCGTATGTGCGTGCGAATGTTGGGAGTGCAAGGTCAAAGAGTTTTCAATGGGTTTGAGAGAAGAAGAAGAAGAGGGAAGTTTGAAGTTGTTGGTTTTAAGTTTAGTGGTGAGAATTTAGAAAAGTAAAAGAATCAGGTTTATATGATTCAATTCAAAATTTACCCCAATTCCAGTCCTGAGTCGGGTCGGATATGTTCATTAAAAACTTATAACGCCCAGTGTAACAATTCATTATGTGATTAAACGCATCGTTGTGCCCTTTCATGTTGTGACTGGAGATCAACAAACTTACCTGGGACCTAACGAATCAAGCAACGACTCGTGGTGTCACCCAACGAGTCATGGCCTGAGTTGTGGTCTTTGTACTAGTGTAGCTACAAGACGGGTCACTTAACGAACCATTTGGTCTCCCAATGATTCGTTGAGTGAGACTTTATCACCCATTTCCTTTTACTTCTGACTTATGTCCAGTGTACATGATTAAGACCTCACAATTCATTTCTTGAAGAGGCGAACCGTTCAGTCACCCGTTGCTCCCCTATTTTCTGCGATTTTGTTCATGATTTGACTGAACGAGTCGTCAGGTTAGACAATGACTCATTTTGTGATATTTTGCACTAGAACTGAAGTTCCAGATTTTGGTTCCAACTTCAAATTTTCCATCTTAATCAACTGCACCCATCAAAAAACATAAACACTATATTTTTCTTACATTTACAAATTGGGTTGCCTCCCAAGAAGCGCTTGATTTAACGTCGCGGCACGACGTAGATGTTTTGGCTACTCAGACTTCACCAAAACACCTCCATGGGTTGCCTCCCATGTAGCGCCTGATTTAACATCGCGGCACGACGCAAGTCTCTTGACTACTCAGAATTCGTCAAGTAATTCATCTCCGTCTTCCAGTGTTGAGACTATGTTGAATTCCATTGGCTATTTCATGGTCCGACAAATGTTGAAGGTGACCTTTTGTTTGTTTAACCTGAATTTTAGCTAGCCTACCTCCACATCTACTAGGGCCCTACTGGTTACAAGGGATGGTCGCCCCAAAATGATGGGGACCTCAAAATCGACTTCGCAGTCTAGAATCAAAAAGTTTGTTAGGAATGTAAATTTGTCCACCTTGAAAAGCACATCAAATGGGATTCCCACCAGTTTTTTAATAGTTCTGTCAGCCATCAGTAGCCGCATAGTAGTCGGTGTGGGGTTTCCCAAGCCTAACTTTTCAAATACTGCTAGTGGCATCAAATTTATGCTAGCTCCCAAGTCACAAAGCGCCCTAGCAAACTTGAAATCCCCAATGGTCCAAGGTATAGTAAAAGCACCTGGGTCTTCCTTCTTCTGAGCTAGGAACCATGTAGTTATGGCCTAATAGTGGTGCAAATTATCGGCAGGTTTTAAACTTACAGTCCTTTTCCTGGTGACGAGGTCCTTCATGAATTTGACATATCCGGGCATCTGCTCAAGTGCCTTAACTAATGGGTTGTTCACCGACAACTGATTAAGCATAGAGATAATTTTGATACTTCCCATCTTCGGCTTTCTTCTTCAAACGCTATGGATAAGGAGGAGGAGGTCTAGGGATCGATGTAAATTTTTGTTGTGCATCCTTCTCTTTCTCATGGGCAGCTCCTTGCTCCTTTGCATTACTTGAAGCAATTTTCACATCTGAATCTCCAACCAAAGTTGGGTCTTCAAAATCCACTACACTATCATCATTCATCAAGATGGGCTTTTCTGACTCCTTAATTACAACCGGCCTCAGAGGATCAACTGTTGCCTTCCCCCTCCTAGTAGCGACCGCCATGTAATGATTGTCATTTTTTGGATTTTTGCATTGTGTTGCTGGGAAGTGTGCCTTTCTACCTCTGATTCATTCCAATAGAAATATGACTCATCTGCCGGATAACCATGGCACGTGACTCCACCTTTTTATTCAAACCAAAAATATCAGCGCGGAGCTCCTTAAAGTGGCCATCTGTTGTCTCCATCTGCTGGAGTACTTCGATAGCATGTCCTCAACCCTTGAACCACTAGATTCTGGATCACGGTTTCTTGGGGGAACATACAGACCGCTTCTATAATTTTTGAACTCCTCGCGCTTCTTCCAGTCTCCATTATCTTAGTATTGGCCCGGTTGTAGTTATTATCCTTGTAAAAGTTCCGACCTTGGTTTCCTTGACCTTGATGCCAAGATTCTTCGTTAGACCCTCGAGTGTTGGTCCGAAAACCCACCCTTTAATCATTTAAAATATTATCTTCTTCCTCAGACTAATATTCACATCCATCATATCTTGGGGGCTTGCCCTGAGAACCCACAACATTTACTTTTTCTCCTTCGACTTCCATCAAGTGCTTGGCAAGCAACCCCATAGTGGTCTTTATTTCTGCAATATCTTGATCACGCTCATCATCTTTTGTCCTCTGTTCTGCAGACATACCAACCGCATAAGAACCAACTGGAATCTCCGACTCTCTAGTGTGCCAAGCTCGGTTGGTTTTGATGATCCTGTCTAGCAGCTCCGCAGCCTCTGCATAAGTGTGGCTCATAAAGGTTCCTCCGGAGATGGTATCAGCCACCGCCTTGGTGTTGGCATTTAGAGACCGATAAAATATCTCCAACAATGTATTATCCGGAATCCTATGATTTGTCTCCCTTTTGGGCATTTTGTTGAAACGCAGCTAGGTCTCGTGAAGTGCCTCCGCATTTAGTTGTCTGAAGTTATATATTTCATCTTTCAACTGTAACTCTTTGGAGGATGGGAAGAACCTTTCAATAAAAGCTCTCTTAAGTTCTCCCCAAGTAGTGATGGAATCATTTGGCAGCTCAACCAACCACATTGTTTTCTCACTCCCTATTTAGAAGGGAAATAACCTCAGTATTATTACGTCCTGGCACACTCCTGGGTTTTTTATGCCTTACATATACCCATAAAATTTGTCAAGTGAGCGTGGGTATCATCAGATGCATGACCTGCAAATATTCCCTTCATATTGAGCAGTTGGATCATTGCACTGGTAATATCAAACTTGGTCCCAGTAGGCAAAGGAGGAGGGACTATAGCTCTAGTGGAACCGGCTTCGTCTATATCGGCATCCTCCTCCTCATCAAAATACCTATGTCTCTGGTGTTCGGGACCTCTGTGTCGTCTAGCTCGCTCTACTTTTATAGCTAGAGGTTTCTGTTCAGCAACTCTAGCTAAGTCACGATCTCTTTCCCAAGCTTGTTCTTCAACCAACATTCTCGCTGTGGCTTGGTCCACGGTCTCCTGCTCTTGTATGTTGGCCATTCTTCTTAGGTTTCTTAACATCTGCTCAAGTTCGTGATAAATTGGAACCAGGGGATTTCCTTGGCTCCTGGTATCGGGCATGCGCAAACCTAAGACCTGTTAAGCAACCAAAACAACAAAAGAAAAATAAAAAAAAAAGAAATAAGAACCAATAGTAAAGCAAACACAATTAACAAAAGCCTTAGCCGTATTCCCCGACAACGACGCCAAAATTTGATGTCTCCCAAATTACACCTCGCAGTTAAGATATAAAGCAGTCGATGTCAAATATAGAACCCAACTAGAGGTTGAGGTCGATCACAAAGGAAATATGGAAGGAACTTAAGTTAATGCGACAAGTTGTTACTATCAAGTTTCTTATTTCCTAAGGGGGAAAGAAACAGAATAATAAACACAAGTAAAACTATTGAATGCTTAGATCAAATTCGATTTGTATTCAATTAATGACTTGACTAGGATTGTGTTCCCCAAGACTTCATAACCACAAGGCTTATACACTAGTGATAAATTCCGGTGTTCAACATGCAATATCGGTAAGTTAGGTTCACCTAAATGGTTGGTCCCCTATCTAGATGATTATCACCACACAACTTGGTTCGTATGCGGGTGTGCTTTTACTTGACCCTTTCCTTAGCTATCCCCGGACAAGTTCAAGCTATTAGATGAGGATTAATAGCCTCAAATATCCATTGTTACTCCCTTTTCCCATTCACTACCTCCTTGGTCCGGTAAGTAAGAATAAGGCAAGTCCTAACGTTTGTAATCGTCAAGAATCAATTAAAACGAAGGGAAAAACAATACATGCATTAAACCCCGTTCAAGAATCACTAAGTGTTTCACCTATGTGTGTTAAATCATCTTGGTTTCCACAACCCTAGTTATGGGTTTATATACTCATGCTTGTATAATCACAATCACAAAATATAAAATAAATCATAATTGCAACTTAGAAATTATCGTAGAAGAAAACCAAGTAAATTGAATAAAACTCCAAAATTGATTAATAAATTCCAATGGTGCTTTTGATCCTCAAATTCATGAAAAAATTTGTAAATCTTGTTTCTTGATCCAAGAATAATAGTACAACACCAAAATCCTACGTGAAAAAAATTAATAATAAGCTTCTCCACGAAAATAAACCTAAACAGTGTATTTATAGTTCCAAGAAAACCTTTGCCTAACTAAAATTGGAAACTAGGTCGTTAGTGGCCATGGGCTAGGTGACAAATCGTTGGGACCTTTGACAAGTCGTTCCTTGCTACAAATCAATCATCTTCCGCATTGATCCCAGTTGTGGCCATGGGTAATCTAATGACTCGTTGTGCCTAGGCACGAGTCGTTAGGCCCCTCGTGGTCTAACTCCTTCAAAATTTCAGTGCACCTCACGGTTGGTTCCAATGCTCTGCCAATGAGTCGTTTAGTCAACTAACTACTCGTTATGTCTTTCGTCATCTCCACTGGTCACTTTGTCAATAATTTCTCTCCCAATCTTCGCGACTGACTTCACAAATCGTTACCACATGTAACGAGTCGTTCCCTCAACCCGTCAAGTATGTTGTTTCTGCATCTTCAAACTTCAATAATTACCCACGCCTTCAGCAATGAGTCGTTCTTCTTGCTAACGACTCGTGAAGTACCTGGCAGTCACCCTTTCAGATGTTTTCAGCATTAATTTGCCTAGTTCACTTCCGAACCTATTTTCCTTCAACATTAAACACAAAACACATCATACCTATATAAACATATCTGGAATGTGCATAATTTCTTGGTTTTAAGCGTCGAAAGTGCCATAAAATCATGGCACATCAACACCCTCAACCTAGAACTTTTGCATGTCCTCAGGAAAAAACAAAATAAAAATAAAATAAACTAAACTACTTCGATGCTTCAATCGAAAGAACACTAGGAAACTTACAACAATCACATTCATTCATCAAATCAAAAATTTTCTAACTCCTCCCTCATCGTATCAACTCAATCACAATGCATATGCAAAATTTCCAACCATGACACAGAGGAATCAAAACATTGAAAAACACTTTCACATGCAACCATGTACATAAATCTATAGCACCGACCCCGACAATTTGCAGACGATGTTGTTGACCAAATGCTCTCCCTCAAAGAAGTCCCATACTCACACATATGTATATGATTATGTAAATAAATTTCTCTTGGGACTAAGATTCACTCGCTCTCATAAAGAAATACGAACTGTGTGCATTCAATACCATATACTTGCCTTTACATTCAATACCTCGATTTTCAGACAAGTAACCAGGATCACTATAGGACTTTCTAGGCTTGTAATGTAGGCTTAGGCTCGAGTATGGTACATATGGAATTAGTATCTTAACCCTCCTTGGCACTACACACCTCTTGACTCCACTTTTCACCTTTTTTCCTATTTTCTCCCCTTTTTCCTGTAACTGCATCTTCTTTAATTTGCATTTGCATCTACGGATGTGGTTTCTCTTTATTCAAGCATTCATTGATGTCACATCTTTAGTTTCTTTTCTTTTCTTGCTATTTGAAAAGAAAAAAAATTATTTCTTTCTTTTCATTATGCATACTGCACCCGCTCTTTTTCTTTTTCATTACCCAATTTTGATTCCACACAACTCTTCTTAATCACCCCAATAATAGCCACCCTCAACTTAGGCGATTTGCGTATGTGGAGGTTCACAATGTCCAAGGAGAGACCAGGGCCAAAATAGGTTCATTCTTAATAAAAGCAGGAAGGTGAATTGGTGTAAACAAAATGAAAGGTCGATTTAAGCTCAAACATTTGGATCAAAGGATTTTTATTCTCTTTTGGTAGGTCTTTCAAGGCTAAAGTGGACTCATAAATAAAAAATGACCTATGATCCTTTCCTAGTTTCCTATCCTCTATCTCGGTAAGACTGACCAGGCAAGTTCTAGATTGAGACACACAATCGAATTTAGCTATTAAACCTCACTCACACATAGCACAGGTCAACATCATCACTTCTACTAACTGCTAGTTTAGGTACAGCCATACAATGGTAAACATGTTCACAGTTTCAATGCCATGCAAAGATTCACAAAGGTCATACTTGTCAACTTTAACATACACATATAAAATTTTTGGAGGGGTATCAAATTATCAATCAACTAAAGTCAACAATTTAAGCTCTTGACTGCCTTCAGTTCACCTAACTTTCTTCCGACTGACACAAAAAAAACACAAAAAAACATAAAACCCTAAACATGCCAGTTCTACTAGATATGGAACACCCAAGGGAAAAGATATCCGGCAAGAAAAACCCTTGGGTTATGTTTATAAAAAGCATGCACAGGTATCACTCCCTATCCCCATCAAGAAAAGCATGTGTTGTCCTCAACGCATATGTATATCTGACAAAACTAGGGAAATAGGGAACATACCCGTGTGACCTAGGTGTTAGCTACCAAGTCTGTGAAGGGTATAGATGAGCCTCCAATGTTTTCTCCATCATTACCGGTTTGACCCGGAGCATTCTAAGATCCAACAGAGTTAGTCTCTACTCCTCGAGCTCTCGCTGCCTCAGTCTTGGCTCTCTTTCTAGCCTCCTCTCTCGATTCATGCAGCGCTCTCTCAATCTCACCCTGCTCTCGTTATTGTTGACAGAGCAGAGAAGCATCATCTTCAAAACTTGCCTCATCACGAGGCCTCTTTCCCTTATCATGTGCCACCAGCTCCTCCATCTATCACAGGAAGTACCGGTGTAGGTACTACAGCTATCTGTTGTGCAGGCAAGTTGTCACGACCCGAACATATACCCGGATCGTAGACACGGGACAAGGGACCCTGAGGGACCCCGAGTCAGCATATGCATACAACTAATCTTATTCAAATGAGTGGAATGATAATCATAAAACATAGCCAAAACGTAATTATAGAATAACATCAAGAAATACTGGGCATATACATGGAGGAGCACTACATACAAGTCTGAAACCCTCTAATACATAGATGGGTTGATAGGACAACATCCCCAACTAACCCGACCAAAACTAAACATAAACAACATGAAAGTTTATTAAACGGCCATTGGAACATGAAAACTCACCAACAAGCTAATAACGTAAGCTGAGATGGATTAAGGATGAGGATGAGCCTGTGATCCAGACCCTGTATCATGAAATGATACAGCATAAAAAGTATGCGGTCAGTACGTGGAATGTACTGAGTATGCAAGGTAAGTGAAACAAACATTTAAAAGTAAAACAAAACTCATAAATAACATAAGAGAAGGAAATCATGCATATATCATAAACTTCATGAGAAAACATAAGGCTCAAGGCTTCCAAATCATTCATAAGACATTCATAATCGTAATCGTAAATAAACTTTATCAAAACATAACTTGAGCAAATAACTAAACATAACAATGCATAAAACATGCAGAACGATGGGAGGATTCATCATAACCGACACCATCATGGTAGAGCCTTTCATGATGCCCCACTGTCTTGCTCAAGTGGGCAGAGCCGACCCTGGCTTGTCAAGCGAGGGTCGTTGCATAAGGTGTGATATCACATTTGAGGGGATAATCATCAATACATCATATCATTAGAAACCCACGGTGGCACGTGGTTATGAGACACCGGGATAGTGATTTGAACACCGGGCTGCTCGGTGCTAGACACGGCTCCCAAAAACATGCATTTAGGCTCATACATAAATCCATAACATCATGTATTAAAATTTATTGGCTAAGATATAACATTTATCATCATTGATCCCCTTTAAAATGTGCTTAGCCAATAATCAAGGCCCTTTTCATTGGCCAACATCATAAATCGATAAATCATGAAATTCACTTCATAAATCATAAATCATTCTTTGACATGTGGGCATTTCCCAATACATCATCATATTCAATTCTTTCAAAATATGCTTATAAACATGGGTAACTAGAAAATCATGCTTTTCCATCATCAATAACTCAAACTATAGAGTATTCATCATAAATCATAACTTCCATGAATATTTATCAAATGTTCATTTTGGATTTAAAAGCTTGAAACATGAATTAAAGAAAATAATAATAAAACCTTCCCATCATTCATAATTCAATAATTAAAATTCAATTAAATCATACCCATAAAGAGAAATCACATTGTCCTGCTTTGGGTAAAACCTCATGGAATTTGAATAGGGGAATTCATGAATTAACTCAAAATTGGGCATGGGTAAGGAAGAATTCCACTCATTTTAAAACCCTACATACCTGGGAATGGAGGGACTCAAAGTTCCTGAACACTCACAAAGAAATTGATGAAAATTGGGGAAGAAGGCCTTGAATCTCCCAAAAACTTTTCTAAGCTTTTACATGAGATGTGCATGCATAAAGAACTTAACTCATCTTATCTTACTCAGAAAAATATTCAAAACGATATAGTTTAGGACTTAGGGACTTAGGAAGTTACAAAAACACCCTTATTAAAATGCAGGAAATTCCTAGTCGCCAGTCCCCACGAGAGACCTAACGGGTCGTTGCCACAGGGCACAACTCGTGGCCTTGATCCATTGAGTCCACTGCCTAAACATCCAAGGGAACACCACAGGTGACTTCATGAGTCCTGATGTCAGACCACTACTCGTGGTCACCTTCTGTGGCCTACACTGTCCATCCTAACCTACCAATCCTCCAGAGTTGACCAAGGGTGACCTGATGAGTCGTGAGGTCTGACCACGACTCATGGTCAAGCCCGTGGCCTCCTCACTCAGGCCCTCCCACCCACGCTGACCACGAGTCACCTCATGACTTGTGGTCACTCCTCACGACTCACCTCACAGGTCGTTCTGTGACCTGGTGCGAATTTTCAATTTTTCTCCGTTTTCACTTCTGAGTCTAATCCTTGGGTCCCCGGGGTATAACAATATCTCCCCCTTGGGAACATTCGTCCTCGAATGTTAGAAACATGCGGAAAACTCAACAATCTATCACCATATACAATTACCAGTCATTTAAGTCGAAAACTGATGTCATGACTACCTCCAAAAGGAACTACATAGCTAAACTGAATTCAGACATCACATACATTTACCATATCATAAAATTAACTTGTACACATGAATTGAATGGGAAAAGATGATTAAAGGTTTAGAGTAAAACTGATACCTCAAACTGAAACTAAGCCGGTAGGGAACAAATAAGGGTATTTAGCTATCATATATGCTTCGACTTCCCATATAGCTCCCTCAACATGCTGATTTCTCCATAATACTATAACTGAAGCTACTTCTTTGTTCCTCAGCCTTTGAATCTAACGATCCAAGATCTCAATGGGAATTTCTTCATAACTGAGGCTATCCTTCACTCCAATGCTGTCTACCGGAACCACCAAGGCTGGATCACCCAAGCACTTCTTCAAAAGTGACACATGAAAGATGGGTTGAACGAAAGATAGCTACGAGGATAAGTCCAACTCATACGCCACTTTACCAACTCTTCTCATAACCCGGTAGGGGCCAATATAGCGGGGATTGAGTTTCCCTTTCTTGCCAAACCGCATGACTCCCTTCATGGGTGATACCTTTAGAAATACCCAGTCGTCCACACCAAACTCCAAATCTCTTCTCCTCACATCAGCATATGATTTCTGACGACTCTAAGAGGTTTTTAACTGATCCCTTATCAACTAAACCTTCACCATCGCCTCATGAACTGAATCTGGTCCCATCATAACTGCCTCACCAACCTCGAACCATCCGATGGGATATCTACACCTCTGCCCATAGAGAGCCTCAAACGGTGCCATCTGGATACTAGAGTGGTAACTGTTATTATAAGAAAACTCAATCAAGGGCAAATGGTCATCCAAACTACCTTTGAAATCCATTACACATGCCCTCAACATATCCTCGAGGGTTTGGATGGTTTGTTCTTCCTGCCATCTGTTTGCGGATGGAAGGCTGTACTGAGCATAACTTGTGTCCCAAGTCCTTTTTGAAAAGAACGCCAGAATTGTGAGGTAAATCGAGTACCTCGGTTTGAATAATAGAAAGGGGCACTCCATGAAGTCAATCCAACTCCCGAATATAAAAATTAGCATAATCATCTGCTGAATCCATGGTCTTGAACGGTAGGAAATGTGTAGCCTTAGTTAACCTGTCTACCACTACCCAAATGGAGTCGGATTACCAGTGAGTACGAGGTAGGCCTGTTACAAAATCCATATTAATCTCTTCCCACTTCCAAGTGGGGATGTTGATATCCTGAAGTACGCCTCCCAGCCTTTGATGTTTGACTTTCACTTGTTGGCAGTTTGGACATTTTGCTACGAACTCTGCAATATCCTTCTTCATACCATCCCACCAATAGATTTCTCACAAGTCCCGATACATCTTTGTGGATCCCAGATGGATAAAATATCTAGTACCATGTGCCTCATGTAATATCCGAACTCTCAAATCTTCAACGTCTGGAACACATAGTCGACCCTGGTATCGTAGCACACCATCTACCCCTTAGGAGAAAACCTCCACCTTCTGACTCTGCACCGCCTCCTTTATCTTTCTCAAAATTTGATCCTCATCTTGCCTGGATTTTACTTCAACCACCAAGGATGATTCTGACCCGTTATGTACAACAACACCGCCATCGGTCAAATCGATCAATCTAACTCCCAGCCTTGCAAGTCGGTGGACATCCTTCACCAACTCCTTCTTTCCCACATCCATGTGGGACACACTTTCCATGGTGAGCCTGCTAAGTGTGTCCACAACCACATTACCCTTGCCCGGGTGGTAGAGGACACTCATGTCATAGTCCTTAAGTAACTCCAACCACCTCCTTTGCCAAAGATTTAGATCTTTCTGGGTGAACACATATTGCAAACTCTTGTGATCCGTAAATACATCCACATGGACCACATATAAGTAATGCCGCCGTATCTTCAATGCAAACACCACCGTGACCACTCAAGATCATCAGTTGGGTAATTCTTTTCATGAACTTTCAGCTATCTCGAGGCATATGCTATCACCTTCCCACGCTGCATCAACACGCATCCCAGTACGACTCTCAAAGCATCACAATACACTACAAAGTCATAAGTACCCTCGAGTAAGGTCAACACTGGTGCTGAGGTGAGTCGGGTATTCAACTCTTGGAAGCTTTTCTCACAAGCATCCAACCATTGGAATTTCACCTTTTTCTAAGTCAACTTGGTCAAAGGTGCCACAATTGATGAAAAGCCCTCAACAAATCTTTGATAGTAGCTTGCTAAGCCCAAGAAACTCTGAATTTCTGAAGGATTCACCGGTCTGGGCCAATTCTTCACTGCCTCTGTCTTCTGGGAATCTACCCTTATGCCTTCGCTTGATACCAAATGACCCAAAAATGCTATCGAGTTTAGCCAAAATTCACACTTGCTAAACTTTGCATATAGTTGGTGATCCTTGATGGTTTGCAGCACTATTCTCAAATGAGTGGCATGCTCCTCCTTGCTCTGGGAGTATATAAGAATGTCATCGATGAACACGATCACGAACATATCCAAATATTTCTTGAACACCCTGTTCATCAGGTCCATAAAAGCTGCAGGAGAATTAGTTAGCCTAAAATACATAACAAAAAATTCATAGTGACCATACCGAGTCCTGAAAGTGGTCTTCGGGATGTCACTCTCCCGAACTCTGAGCTGCTGATACCCGGACCTGAGATCGATCTTGGAGAAGCACTTGGCACCCTAAAGCTGGTCAAACAAATCATTGATTCTAGGTAAGGGGTACCTGTTCTTGATGGTAACCTTGTTTAACTGCAATAGTAAATACACATGTGAAGGGAAACGTCCTTCTTTCGAAAAAATAAAACTGGTGCACTCTATGGAGAATGGATCGGTCTAATGAAGCCCTTATCGAACAAATCCCTTAACTGATCCTTCAATTCCTTTAGCTCGGCTGGAGTCATCCTGTAAGGAGAGTAGAAATAAGTTGTGTTCGGGTGTCTGGATGACTACACGCAAGTGCACGTGGTCGAACAAGTAGTAAGTGGCTCAAGTAAGCCAAGTATCGATCCCACAGGGACTGGAC
>JACEIK010005153.1:38954-51936 GCA_018107945.1 Datura stramonium | reverse complement strand
ATATAAAATTACATGAAAATGTATAAAATAACTTAGATAACAAGACTAATTTAAGTTATAAAGTATCACTTGGACATGCTATTTTTGCCCGCGATCAGGTTGCGTATCTGGCAATAGATCAATCCCAAAATCGATTTCCCTCTCTAGAAGAACACTTGGCAAATCCTCGGGAAACACCTCTGGATACTCACACACCACCGAAACTAATTGGATAGTCGGGGTCTCGAACTCCACATTCTTAACCCTAACTAGGTGGTACATGCAACCCTTAGAGATTATCTTCCGGGCCTTAAGATAGGAAATAAACCGACCTATTGGTACCGCCGAATTACCCTTCCACTCCAAAACTGACTCACCCGAAAAATAAAACTCCACGGTATGGATCCTACAATTAATCGCGGCATAACATGCAAACGACCAATCCATACCAAGAATAACGTCAAAATCAGTCATGGTTAACTCTACCAGGTCTGTGGAGGTAACCTTGTGCAACACCATGACCGGGCACCCTCTATATACCCGCCTAGCTACAACTAAATCACCGACTGGAGTAGATACAGAGAATGGTTCTGACAGAACTTCAGGACTAACTCCAAAACTACTAGCAATGTAAGGGGTCACAAAAGATAATGTAGCTCTCAGGGCTAACAAGGAATAAACATCAATATGAAAGACACGCAACATATAAGTGACCACATCTGGCGAAGTCTCCTACTCCTGGCACGAGGCAAGGGCATAGAATCGATTTTGGCGCTAGCCGCCACCCCTACTAGAAGATGCTCCCTATGGAGCTGAACGGGCTGGAGTTGCTGCTTTCCTGGTGGTCTATGCTCGACCCCTATCATCACCCTATCTGGCATATGGATATGCTCGGTGCATGTGCCCAGATCTACCACACCCGAAGCAGACATCTGAACCGAGCAGGCACTCCCCGGTGTGACTCTTGCCGTATTTCTCATAGGCTGGAGAGGTATACTCTAACTGGGTGCCCCTCTGATCCCTCGACCCTGAAGCCCTGCTCCTCTAATCACCCCTGAGTCTGGATGGAACATTAGCTGATGATGGTGCTAGGGCTAGCGACCTCTGCTAAAACTGTGGACGGTAGCCACCGCCAGACCTTTGATGTGAAAATCCACGACTGTCTATCCGAGCCCTCTTTGCCTCCCTCTCCTTCCCATGAGCCGCCTCCACCTGCTGGGTGTACAACATTATGCGAGGAAAGTCCATATCCTGGTGGAGCATAGCAGTCCTACAGTCCTTGTCTAAATAACCGGCCACGCCATGAACAAACCGGCTCACCCGCGCTCTCTGGTCCATCACTAACTCTGGGGAATATTTTGACAATCGGGTGAACTTAAGTGAATACTCCAGCACTATCATTTTTCCCTACTTGAGGTTCAAAAACTCCACTACTTTTAACTCCCTCATTTCCCGAGGGAAGAACCTATCGAGAAAGGCCATGTGGAACTCATCCCAACTGATAGGGCCCGCTCCTGCTACCCTGTTGTCCTTCCATTGCTTGTACCAAATATGAACGACCTCTTTTAGCTGGTAAGAGTCCAAGTCAACACACTCCCCAGTTGTCACCCCCATAACCTGAGTGACCTTCAAGATCCCTTCAATGAACTCGTGTGGATCCTCATCCACCCTTGATCCCGTGAACTCGGGAGGGTTCATCCTAAAGAAGTCTCAAATATGAGCCTCCGCTGCATTTCCATTCTATGGGACCTGCACAATAGCCTGTTGATTGACCTGAGTGGTCAAGGCCTGCGCCAACATTTGAATAGCCGCCCAAAATTCAGTGTGAGCAGCTTGCTTTGGTGCCTGGGGCTCCTGGACAGGTGGGGCTTGCTGATGGCCATGGTCATTTCCATCTCCATGGCCTTCATCATTTCCATTCCTCCTTCCATTCATTCTTCTAGGATCCATAATTTTGCAATCACGAATCGTGCGAATTAGAAGGATGGAAAGGCTTTTCATCGCACAACATAGAACATGAAAGAAGGGAACATTTCCTAAACGTTTAGTAGCCTCTTCGTCATAAGTGTGGAGCGCTTCACACCCATGAAAAAGACTCTACCTAACACAGCTTCCAGACTCCCTAGGACACATCTAAACCTATTTCTCTGATACCAAGTTTTTCATGACCCGAACGTACACCTGCATCGTAAACACGGGACAAGGGACCCCGAGGGACCCCAAGTCGACCCATGACACATGCATACAACTAATCTTATTCAAATGAGCGGAATGATAATCATAAAACATAGCAAAAACGTAATTATAGCATAACATCAAGAAACACCGGGCGTATACACGACAAAGCACTCCATACATGTCTGAAAGCCTCTAATACATAGGATGGGTTGATGGGAAAACATCCCCAACTAACCCGACGAAAATTGAACATAAACAACATGAAAGTTTATTAAACGGCCCTCGAAACATGAGAACTCACCAACAAGCTGATAGCGTAAGCTGAGATGGACTAAGGATGAGGATGAACTTGAGATACGGACCCTGTATCATGAAACGATACAACATAGAAAGTATGCGGTCAGTACGTGGAATGTACTGATTATGCATGGTAAGTAAAACAGATATTTAAAAGTAAAACAAAACTCATAATTAACATAAGAAAAGGACATCATGCATATACCATAAACTTCATGAGAAAACATAAGGCTCAAGTCTTGCAAATCATTCATAAAACGTTCATAATCATAATCATAAATAAACTTTATCAAAACATAACTTGAGCCAATAACATAAACATAACAATGCATAAAACATGAGGAACAATGGGAGGACTCGTCATAACCGACACCATCATGGTAGAGCCTTTCATGATGCCCCATTATCTCGCTTAACTGGGCAGAGCCGACCCTGGCTTTCCAGGCGAGGGTCGTGCATAAGGCGTGATATCACATTTGAGGGGATCATCATCAATACATCATATCATTAGAAACCCACGGTGGCACGTGGTTATGAGACACCGACGTAGTCCTTTGAACGTCGGGTTGCTCGATGCTAGACACGGCTCCCAAAAACATGCATATAGGCTCATACATAAATCCATAACATCATGTATTAAAATTCATTGGCTACGATATAACGTTTATCATCATTGATCCCCTTTAAAACGTGCTTAGCCAAGAATCAAGGCCCTTTTAAAATGCCAACATCATAAAGCGATAAATCATGAAATTCACTTTAGAAATCATAAATCATTCTTTGACATGTGGGAATTGCCCAATACTTCATCATATTCAATTCTTTCAAAATATGCTCATAAACATGGGTAACTAGAAAATCATGCTTTCCATCATCAATAACTCAAATTATAAAGTATTCATCATAAATCATAACTTCCATGAATTTTTATCAAATGGGAATTTTGAATTTAAAAGCTTAAAACATGAATTAAAGAAAATAATAATAAAAACTTCCCATCATTCATAAATCAATAATTAAAATTCAATTAAATCACACCCATAAAGAGAAATCACATTGTCATGCTTTGGGTAAAACCCCATGGAATTTGAATAGGGGGATTCATGAATTAACTCGAAATTGGGCATGGGTGAGGAAGAATTCCACCCATTTTAAAACCCTACATACCTGGGAATGGATGGACTCAAAGTTCCTTGAACACCCACAAAGAAATTGATGTAAATTGGGGAAGAAGCCCTTGAATCTCCCAAAAAACCTCTTTAAGCTTTTGCATGAGAATGGGCATGTATAAAGGGCTTAACCCATCTTATCTTACTTATAAAAATATCCAAAATGACTTAGTTTAGGCCTTAGGGACTTAGGATGTTACGAAAACACCCTTATTAAAATTCAGGAAATTCCAGATTGCCAGTCCCCACGAAGGACCTAACGGGTCATTGCCACAAGGCACGACTCGTGGCCTTGATCCGTTGAGTCCACTGCCTAAACATCTAAGGGAACCCCATGGATGACTTCACAAGTAGTGAGGTCAGACCACGACTCGTGGTCACTTTCTGTTGCCTACACTGTCCATCCCAACGTGCCAATCCTCCAGGGTTGACCACGGGTGACCTGAGGAGTCGTGAAGTCTAACCACGACTAGTGGTCAAGCCGGTGGCCTCCTCACTCAGGCCCTGCCACCCATGCTGACCACGAGTCACCTCACGACTCGTGGTCACTCCTCACGACTCACCTCACGGGTCGTTTTGTGACCTAGTGTGAATTTTTAGTTGTTCTCCACTTTCACTTTCGGGTCTTATCCTTGGGTCCTCGGGGTATAACACAAGTCACGCACCTCGGCTCTGATTTCTCCTAGCTCTGAGTACCATTTTGACAACTCAAGCACCTGTAAATGTGCAAGGCACTCATCCATTCTCTTCTCGAAAGCATCCAATCGTCCATGCACTGAACTGGACAATGCCTCCAACTCTTTCTACACCGACGAATTTTCCTTCTCCATACGAACTTTAACTTGTAGAGTTGTGTGTGCCTGCTACTTTTCAGCCTTAGCTATCCCCCCAGCCATATCAACTAAAAACTCTTGAGAAATCATAACCAGGCCGGTTATGGTGGCTCGTGGAGGTGCAATGGTGGTCTAGGAGCTGCTGCTGTAGATGATGACTCGGGAACATCAGTAGGTTGGAGGTTTCCACTGCATTTATAGCCTCAAGATGGCTACCTATCTCTCTTCCCTCAATAGGCTCAACCGCCAACTTGGTGAATTGTGTGGAATCGACCTGCATACCACTGCCAAATGCCTCTGCTAATATGGTTGCTCCAGCAGATGCAACTGCTTGAGTCCTTGCTCTCGATACCAGGTTTGTGTCATCTCGAATCAACTCCATATCTGTTATCTTCTGGACCACTATTCTCTGGTCAACTGATGGAAACTCCAGCACCTTTGACTCTTGACAGAGTCTATCAATCAGAGAGGGAAAGGGAATTATAGTACCGTCATTAATTGTCCGCTCTCTAATCTTCTCAGCAATGTGTCGTGGGAAATTAATGGCATATCCCTCCATTATACTTGCTACCAATGCTGCTCTATCAGGTGAGAGGATGTTTTCATTGCTGGTTGGTACCAGCCTGTGCCGCACCAGTGACCACCAAAATTTTTCCTGAAAGTTTAGTTTGGCCTTCTTTATCTGAGACTCTGTGTCGTGCAACCATTCGACCAGCGGATCTCTTGTAGCAATGATCCGAGACAACCAAGTTTATTGCCTCATGCGCTCCTGGCTATTCAAACTTTTGGTCTTGACTCTCTTCAACTCATATAGCTTGTGGTCGAAATCAGCCGTGTTCATCGGAGCATGATAATCTGGCCCATACAGCATCCTAGAGATTTTCCTCTCAGATATGTCTAATGGAGTCTCTCGGACCAACACATGCATCAAGGTAGGCCTCTTTTTCCAGTCCTGTCCCCCTAATGTCAAACGCTGAAATGTGGCCGCATAGGCTTCATAGAGCTCTCTTACTAAGCACGGGCTGTAGCTACCGATTGCTCGGTCAACCACCCGAACCTGTACTTGTTAAACACAACTTGTAGCTCTGGAAGGTCTTTCAGCCCTGTAGTGATCAGCCTCATCTCCTCATATATGCTCCTCTTCATATTTCCTTTCTCATTAGGAGCAATATCTCTTTTATATATGGCCCTCATACCATGAATACACCATCTCTGCACATTCCTTGGTTTGCTCGTTTGATGTGTTCGAGGTCTTAGTCAGTTCATCATCAGAGTCCCCTTTCTGAGCATGTGACTCTTTAGCTATCTCTGTGTTTTTCCCAGCTGTGGGGACCTCGGGAGCAAGTGCAGCTGAAGCCTTGGCATTATCAATAGTGCGGCTGGGTGGATCCTTCGCTAGTGGAGTGGGTGCATCGACCAGGGATGTCGGATTTGAAGTTTGTTGAGCCCTATCCCTGGTTGACATCCTCACTAACTTCTCCTCTAATACATCATATTCCTCCTCAGAGCCACTTTACTCTTCAGAGGAGGATGGGTCATCTCGAAGTTTGCGGTATGATGGTTGACTGTGCTCAGGTGTTTGTTTCTTTGCCTGACCTTTCCTTGGTGTACCTCTTGGAGCCATTGTACTATGGAAACATTGTTAGTATATGAGATGAGATGAAAAAAAATCATTTTTTAGCTTCTGCCCAGTGGACCTGACGAGTGACTAAATGAGTCATTGCCATTGGCAACGACTCGTGAGGTCCCTAGTTTTCACAAACTAGTCTTCCTTCATGTTGGGCCGGTGTACTTGACGACTGGTCCCAATGAGTCATTACCAAAGGCAATGAGTCGTTAGGTCAGTCTTCAGGTATATTGCCTTGTTGATTTAATTTTTCCACTCAGGACGAGCTACACAGTGAGTCGTTTGGTGATCTAATGACTCGTGATGTAGCTCATTCTCAAGAGTTTCAGTTCACCCATACGTTCATCTTCATCTTCTTCCTATTATTCAACTCCATAAATACAGAACTTAATTTCTCCAACCCACCCAATGTATATTCAGTCCAAATTCATTTGTTTATCCTTCCTAGGGTTCATTATCATCATGAGGAAAAGATTGATACAAGTACAACATTACTTGAAATAAATTCAATTTCATTCAAAACATGGGTCAGCAAAATTCTTATTTAAATGCAAAGATATTCACAATTTAGTGGGAAAAAATTACTCACAAGATGCTTGATCGAAGATGGGAGTGCAATCGTGTGTGCGCGAATGTTGGGAGTGCAAGGTTGAAGAATTTTCCATGGGTTTGAGAGAAGAATAAGAAGAGGGAAGTTTGAAGTTTTTGGGTTTAAGTTTAGTGGTGAGAATTTGGAAAAGTAAAAGAATTGCGTTTATATGATTCAAATTAAAATTTATACCAATTCCAGTCCTGGGTTGGGTCGGATATGTTCATTAAAAACTTATAGCGCCCAGTGTAACGATTCATTAAGTACCCAATGTACATTCAGTCGAAATTCATTTGTTTATCCTTCCTAGGGTTCATTATCATCATGAGGCAAAGATTGATACAAGTACAACATTACTTGAAATAAATTCAATTTCATTCAAAACATGGGTCAGAAAAATTCTTGTTTAAATGCAAAGATATTCACAATTTAGTGGGAAAAAATTACTCACAAGATGCTTGATCAGATATGGTAGTGCAATCGTGTGTGCGTGCGAATGTTGGGAGTGCAAGGTCGAAGAGTTTTCCATGGGTTTGAGAGAAGAAGAAGAAGAGGGAAGTTTGAAGTTTTTGGGTTTAAGTTTATTGGTGAGAATTTGGAAAAGTAAAAGAATCGGGTTTATATGATTCAAATTAAAATTTACACCTATTCTAGTCCTGGTTTGGGTCGGATATGTTCATTAAAAACTTATAACGCCCAGTGTAACGATTCATTAAGTGATTAAACGCATCGTTGTACCCTTTCATGTCGTGAATAGAGATCAAAAAACTTATCTGGGACCTAACAAATCAAGCAAGGACTCGTGGTGTCACCTAACAAGTCGTGGACTGAGTCATGGTCATTGTACTAGTGTAGCTACAAGACGGGTCACTTAACGAATCATTTGATCTCCCAACGATTTGTTGAGTGAACCGTTATCACCCTTTTCCTTTTACTTCTGACTTCTATCCATTGTATATGACGGAAGACCTCACGATTCGTTTCTTGAAGTTATGAATCGTTCAGTCACCCGTTGCTCCCCTGTTTTCTGCAATTCTCTTCATGATTTGACCGAACGAGTGATTAGGTCAAACAACGACTCATTCTGTGATATTTTGCACCAGAACTGAAGTTCCAGATTTTGGTTCCAACTTCAAATTTTCCATCTTAATCACCTACATCCATCAAAAACGTAAACACTATATATTTCTTACATTTACAACTTGGGTTGCCTCCCAAGAAGTGCTTGATTTAACGTCGCGGCACGACGTGGATGTTTTGGCGACTCAGACTTCACCAAAACACCTCCATGGGTTGCCTCCCACGCCGCGCCTACTTTAACATCACGGCATGGCGAAAGTCTCTTGACTACTCAGAATTCATCAAGTAATTCATCTCCGTCCTCTAGTGCTGAGACTATGCTAAATTCCTTTGGCTATTTCATGGTCCGACAAATGTTGAAGGTGACCTCTTCTTTGTTTAACCTGAATTTTAACTTGCCTGCCTCCACATCTACTAGGGCCCTACCGGTTGCAAGGAATGGTTTCCCCAAAATGATGGGGATCCCAGAATCGACTTCGCAGTCCATAATCATGAAGTCTACTGGGAATATAAATTTTTCCACCTTGACAAGAACATCAAATTGGATCCCCAATGGCTTTTTAACAGTTCTGTCAGCCATCAGTAGCCGCATAGTAATCGGTGTGGGGGTTCCCAAGCGTAACCTTTTGAATACTGCTAGCGGCATCAAATTTATGCTAGCTCCCAAGTCACAAAGCGCCCTTGAAAACTCGACATCCCCAATGGTGCAAGGTATAGTAAAATCACCTGGGTCTTCCTTCTTCTTAGCTAGGACCCATGTAGTTATGGCACCATAATGGTGCAAATTATCGGCAGGTTTTAAACTTACAGTCCTTTTCCTGGTGACGAGGTCTTTCATGAATTTGGCATATCTGGGCATCTGCTCAAGTGCATCAACTAATGGGAAGTTCACCGAAAACTTCTTAAGCATAGAGATAAATTTTTGATACTTCCCATCTTCGGTTTTCTTTTTCAAACGTTGTGGATAAGGAGGAGGAGGTCTAGGGATCGATGTAAATTTTTGTTTTGTATCCTTCTCCTTCTCGTGGGCAGCTCTTTGCTCCTTTGTATTACTTGGAGCAGTTTCACATCTGAATCTCCAACCAAAGTTGGGTCTTCTAAATCCGCTACACTATAATCATTCATCATGACAGGCTTTTCTGACTCCTTAATTACAACTGGCCTCGGAGGATCAACTGTTGCCTTCCCGCTCCTAGTAGTGACCGCGTCATTTTATGGATCTTGCACTATGTTGTTGGGAAGTGTGCCTTTCTGGCTCTGATTCATTGCAACAAACATTTGACTCATCTGCCTGATAGTAACGACATGTGACTCCACCTTTTGATTCAAACAAGAAATATCAGCGCGGAGCTCCTTAAAGTGGCCATCTGTTGTCTCCATCTGCTTGAGTACTTTGGATAGCATGTCCTCAACCCTTGAACTACTGGAATCTAGCTCTCGTTTTCTTGGGGGAACACACAGAACGCTTCTATCATTTTTGAACTCCTCGCGCTTCTTCTAGTCTCCATTATCTTGATATTGGCCCTGGTTGTAATTAGTATCCTTGTAAAAGTTCCGACCTTGGTTCCCCTGACCTTGACGCCAAGAGTCTTTGTTAGACCCTTGGGTGTTGGTCCGGAAACCCACCCTTTGTTCATTTAAATAATTAGCTTCTTCCTTAGACTCAGATTCACATCCATCATTTCTCGGGGACTTGCCCTGAGAACCCACAACATTTACTTTTTCTGCTCCAACTCCCATCAAGTGCTTGGAAAGCAACCCCATAGTGGTCTTTATTTCTGCAATATCTTGATCACACTCCTCATCTTTTCTCCTTTGTTCTGCAGACATACAAACCGCATAAGAACCAGCCGAAATCTCTGACTCTCTAGTGTGCCAAGCTCGGTTGGTTTGGTGATCTTTTCTAGCAGCTCCACAGCCTCTGCATAAGTGTGGCTCATAAAGGTTCCTCTGGAGACGGTATCAGCCACCGCCATGGTGTTGGAATTCAGAGACCTATAAAAGATCTCCAACAATGTATCATTCGGAATCTTATGATTTGGCACCCTTTTGAGCTTTTTGTTGAAACACAACCAGGTCTCGTGAAGTGCCTCCGCATTTAGTTGTCTAAAGTTATATATTTCATCTTTTAACTACAACGCTTTAGAGGGTGGGAAGAACCTTTCAAGAAAATCTCTCTTAAGTTCTCCCTAAATAGTGATGGAATCATTCGGTAGCTCAGCCAACCACATCATTGCCTCACTCCCTAGTGAGAAGGGAAATAACCTCAGTCTGATTACGTCCTGGCTCACTCCCGATTGTTTATATGCCTTACATATACCCAAGAAATTTGTCAAGTGAGCGTGGGCATAAGCAGATGCATGACCCGCAAATATTCCCTTCATATTGAGCTGTTGGATCATTGCACTGGTAATATCAAAATTTTCCCCAGCAGGCAAAGGAGGAGGGACTATAGCTTCAGTGGCACCGGATTCGTCTATATCGGCATCATCCTCGTCATCAAAATACCAATGTCTCTGGTGTTATGGACCTCTATGTCTTCTATCTCGCTCTGTTGCTGCAGCTAGACGTTGCTCTTCAGCAGCTCTAGCTAACTTACGATCTCTAGCCCGAGCTTGTTCTTCAGCCAACATTCTCACTGTGTCTTGGTCCACGGTCTCCATCTCTTGGATGTTGGCGATTCTTCTCAGGTTTCTTAATGTCTGCTCATGTTCGTGATCAATTGGAACGAGTTCCTTGGCTCCTGGTATCAGGCATGCACAAACCTAAGACCTATTAAGCAACCAAAACATTGTGTTCACAATCCCTTAATAAACTCGTAGGGAAAAGCTGACTGCCAGTCCCGATGAGGGACTCGATGAGTCGTACCTAGTGATCATGACTCGTGGTCACAATCCATCAAGTACACTACGAAATTCCCTCTATTAGTCACAATGAGGGACACCACTCTTGACCACGGGTCACCTAATGGCTTGTTGCATAGACCACAACTTGTGTTGTCTAGTCATTAGGTACACTGCATGTTCTCCCTTCATCCTTCACTGCCTTTGACCACAATAGACTTAATGAGTCATGGTGCTGACCACGACTCGTGGTCATGTTCGTGGTTACCCCAAAACTTAAATTTTCCTACTTAACTTAGCTCCCCACCACGAGTCACTTAACGACTCGTGGCCTACCCAATGGGTTACAGGAAGACTTGTTCTGTGACCTGGTGCATAAAATCCTATTTTCTCCGTTTCAACTCCCGAGTCTGATCTTAGGATTTTTGGGCATTGCACACCCACAAATTGTGTCTTGGTGAATTCCATGTACTCGACGAAGCGGAAACACCCTGTTTCCTCTTGATCTTGAACTAGAGCGAACAGTGCAGAGAATGGAGAACCCTGAGCAAAGAGAGGCACGTTTTACCGAAGAAGCTTGGCAAGCTACACTTCAAGAAGCCAAAGATGCTCGGGGTGAAGTCGTGAATGCTGGCCACCATTGAAGGGACAATAGAGGCCAGAGATATGCTCCTCAATTTTATGATGAGGATGACTCGGATATTGATGAAGTTGGGTTAACTGGAGTTATCATACCACCACCTTTGCCTGCTAGGGAAAAGTTTGACATCGCTAGCACCATGATATAGTTGTTGAATATGAAAGGGGTGTTTAGTGGTCAGGCAGCTGATGCCAACCTGCACTTGATGAACTTCGTCGAAATATGCAACGTGTACAGGTTGCCCGGTGTAAGCCAAGATGCAATAAGGTTGAGACTCTTCCCCTTCTCTATTTTTGAAGAGGCAACTTTGTGGTTATCAAAGTTGCCTAATGAATCCATTACCAATTGTAGGGAGCTTAAATAGGCTTTTCTAGAAAGTCTCTTCCCACCCTACCAGATGTTATAGCTAAAGGAAAAAAATTATAAGTTCCTCACAATTGAAAATGGAGGCACTTCATGAAACCTGGTTGATATTCAAAAAGAAGCTGACCAAGTGCCTGAACCAAAAAATTCGATATGACAGTTTGTTGTAGATTTTTTACAGGTCCTTGAATAACAGTGGAAGGAGGAGCATTGATTTGTCATATGTGGGAGTAAGCTGCCATTATTCTGGACAGAGTGACTAAGACTAATAGGGCATGGCAAACTAGGGAAGAAGAAATAGTTGTAGGTACGTATGTTATTGGTATGATTGCGGACAAACGCAAAAAGGAGGAGGAGCGTGGCCAGGAGCTGGCCCATATGCGGACATCATTAGACCTGTTGATGGAGCATATTATGGGTGCTGGTGCTAGAGAGGTAAATGCAATGGGAGATCAGGGTCAGGAATCGGGACAGGAGCATTCAGATTTCGAGGAGGAGGCAAAATTCTTGGACAACCAGGTGGCGGATTTTAGGGCCAATTCCCAAGGGTCTGGAAAGGACACTTGGTGCTAAGGTTCTGGAAACCAAGGTCGGAACCAGTTTTGGGACAACTACAGCCGCAATTGGTATAGGGATAAGAGCCGAGGTTGTGAGTAAGAGGAAAAATAGAGAAAGAATGATGGTTATCACAATGACCCCACAGGTTTGTATGTTCCTCCTAATGCACGTGAGGGTGAGATTGGACCCTCAATATTGGAGAACATGATGACTGAGATTCTCAAAAAGGTAAATTCCACCGATGATCAGCTGAGAGACATTCCAGCTGATATATTAGGTATGAATCAGAAAGTTGAATATCATGCCACTGTAATCAAATAGATTGAGCAGGAACATGGTCAAATGTCGACTTTCCTAAATTTTAGGCAGAAGGGAACACTTTCTACAAACACAGTGCAGAATCCAAAGAATGATAGTTACTATATGGCTGTGATGACTGATGTCACCCCACAAGTGTACGGGTCGTGCAAGTAATATAATGGCTCTTTTTAACAACCGGAATGTCGAACCCACAGGGACTGGACCAATTCAGCTAACTATCAAGTTCAATTGTGATATTAAATACCGCAAGTGTTGATTATAAGAGTTTTCGATAGAGTTTAGTTAAGTCTAATTGTGGTCAACGAAATACTCTGAATTAATTCAAGGAGCAACATAGAGTTAAAGCCGGATAATCATGTGATACTACGATTTGAAATGGTTTATGTATGAAACTATCAATTGTCATCTCACGTGATTAAAATTGCATGTTCATGGTCTCCCGAACCTCTAAACACGACAAACTAGCCTCATTACTACATTGTGAGCGAGGATTCTAATTCTAGTT
>JACEIK010005152.1:3066-56753 GCA_018107945.1 Datura stramonium | reverse complement strand
CCTCTGTGCAAATGGGCATCACTTACGATTCACCAGCAGTTTGACGATGCTCATCAGCTATCCACCGGTCAGTTTTAACTAATGACCCGTGAGTTCCAGAACCCTTCGGTGTTAGCACCGACGGTTCACCAGTGCTAATCCGAGGCCCACCGGTATTGTTCTTCATCAACACAGTGTGGTACTAGGATCAACCGACGTTTCACCGGTGTCCTTCGATGGAGCGTTGGTCCTCATCTCCTTTTTTCATGCTTTTACTCAATTTCATGCTTTTCCTATTCAAGTTAAGTACCTGCAAAAATCAAGGAAAATGACATAAAATCCACCTAAATGACCTAAAAACTTAGCAAAAACTCATGTTTAAGAGCCTAATGAGTTGGTAAATTACCAACTCATCATCTACCAGGAGTCCCTCCCGAGCGAGAGATTGACTTTGCTATTGTCCTTCTCCATGATATGAAACCCATATCTATTCATCGTTACAAAATAGCCCCATCCGAGTTAAAGGAGTAAAAAAATAGTTGAAGGATCTCCTAGATAAGGGTTTCATCAAGCCTAGTAAGTCTCCATGGGGTGAGCCAGTTCTCTTTGTTCAGAAGAAAGATGGTTCCCTTAGAATGTGCATTAATTATCAGCAGTTGAACAAGGTCACAATCAAGAATAAGTATTCCTTCCCCAGGATTGATGACCTATTTTACCAAGCTTTAGGGTGCTAAGTTCTTTTCGAAGATAGACTTTAGATTTGGCTATCACCAACTTAGAGTTAGGGAGGGTGACATTCCGAAGACAGCCTTCAGGACTCGGTATGGTCACTATGAGTTTGTAGTTATGACTTTTGGACTAATTAATGAACATGCAACTTTTATGGACATGATGAAAAGAGTGTTCAAGCAGTATTTGGATATGTTTGTGATCATTTTCAGATGATATTCTCTTATACTCTCGGAGCGGGGAGGAGCATGTCGCTTATTTGAAGATTTGTTGCAGACTCTTAAGGATCACCAATTTTTTGCTAAATTCAAAAAGTGTTGAGTTTTTGCTGAACTTAGTAGCACTCTTAGGTCATTTGGTATCTAGTGAGGGTGTTCAGGTGGACTCACAAAAGATAGAAGCATTGAAGAATTGGCCTAGACCTGTCAGTCCTACAGACATTAGAAACTTTTTGGGGTTAGTTAGCTACTATAGGAGGTTTGTAGAGGGATTTTCATCCATTACAGTACTTTTGACTAAGTTGACCCAGAAAAAGGTCAAATTTCAATGGTCGGATGTTTGTGAGAAGAGTTTTCAAGAGTTAAAGACTCAACTTACTTCAGCCCAATACTGACCCTACCGGAGGGCACGGATGGCTTCGTATGTATTATGATGCCTCTAGGGTTGGTCTTAGGTGTGTGTTGATGCAGTATGGTAAGGTCATTGAGTATGCCTCTAGATAGTTTAAGACTCATGAGAAGAATTATTCGACTAATGACCTAGATTTAGCAGCGGTGGTGTTTGCCTTGAAGATTTGGAGGCACTATTTTTATAGGGTGCATGTGGATGTGTTCACGGACCACAAGAGCCTTCAGTACGTGTTTACTTAAAAGGACCTAAATTTATGGCAAAAGAGATGGTTAGATCTTCTTAAGGACTATGACATGAGTGCCCTTTATTATCTGGGTAAGGACAATGTAGTGGCAGATGCTCTTTGTAGGTTGTCCATGGAAAGTGTGTCTCATGTCGAGGATGGTAGAAAGGAGTTGGTGAAGGATCTCCATAGGCTTGCTTGTTTAGGGGTTTGCCTTACGGATTCGACGAATGGTGGTGTTATTGTTCAAAATGGGTTGGAATCTTTTATTGGTTATGGAATTTAAAGCAAAGCAAGATGAGGATTCTATCCTAGTCAAGTTGAAGGAAGCAGTCCAAAAACATAAGGTGGAGGTTTTCTCCCAAGGGGGAGATGGTGTACTCCAATATCATGGCCGATTGTGTGTGGCGGTTGTGGAGGACTTGTGGGAGCAGATGTTGAGCGAGACTCGTTGTTCTGATACTCTATCTGTCCAGGTGCCACCAAGATGTATTGCGTTGTACGGGAAGTGTATTGGTGGAATAGAATAAAGAAAGACATAGGGGAGTTTGTGGCTAAGTGTCTGAATTGCCAACAGGTGATGGTCGAGCACCAAAGGCCCAGAGGTATGCTTCAAGATATTAGAATTCCTACTTGGAAGTAGGAAGATATCAATATGGACTTTATTACAGGCTTGCCTCATACCCGCCGATAGTATGACTCTCTATGGGTGATCATGGACAGGTTGACCAAATCTTCGATTAGTCAAAACTATCGATTCAACTAAGAATTATGTTAGATTGTACAGTCGAGAGTTAGTTCAATTGCATGGAGTCCCTTTGTCTATCATCTCAGATAGGACTACTCAGTTCACCTTTCAATTTTGGAGGTTGTTTCAGAAGGGACTTGGTACTTAGGTGAAGCTTAACACAACTTTTCACCATAAACTGATGGTCAGGCCGAGTGGACCATTCAGACTCTTGAGGACATGTTGAGAATGTGTGTGATGGATTTCAAGGGTAGTTGCGATAATCACTTGACTCTCATCGAGTTTGCCTACAATAACAGTTATCACTCCAGCATTTAAATGGCTCCATTTGAGGCTCTTTATGGGTGGAGGTGTAGGTCACCTATTGGATAGTTCGAGGTAGGTGAAGCTATTTTGATAGGGCAAGAATCAATTTATGAGGCTATGGAGAAATTTTAGCTTATTATAAAGAGGCTGAAAATAGATCAGAGTCATTAGATTTCTTATGCGGATGTTAGGAAGAGAAAGCTTGAGTTTGAGGTTGACGATTGGGTGTTTCTGAAGGTGTCTCCCATGAAGGTAATTATGAGGTTTAGTAAGAAAGTGAAGCTTAGTCCCCGATATGTTGGTCCTTATAGAATTCTTAGGTGAGTTGGCAAGGTGGCATATAAGTTGGAGCTGCCAACAAAATTAGCTTCGATGCATCTAGTTTTCCATGTATCTCTATTGAAAAAGTGCATTGGTGACCCAGCTTTAGTTGTTCTGGTAGAGAGCATTGGTGTGAAGGATAGCCTTATGTATGAGGAGGTTCCAGTTGAGATCCTTGATCATCATGTTTTGAAGTTGAAGAATAAGGAAGTAGCTTCAGTGAAATTCTTGCGGATAAACCAGCTTGTTGAGGGAGCTACATGGGAAGCCGAAGCAGATATGACGGCCAGATACCTGTATCTTTTTCCTTCTTGCTCAGTTTCCACATGAGGTACCAGTCTCCTTCTTAGTACTCTATTCAGTTTTATGTCAAGTTCATATCTCTCAGTTTCTTTCATGTCATACCATGCATGTATGTTTCATGAATTCAGTTCAGTCTTGTATCTCTGCCCAGAGTCAGTCACTCCGTCAGTTTTTAGTCTATAGCTCCTAATTTTGGGATTGCAGCTCTTTCCCTATCTTTTTAGCTTAATTAGTCTCCATTTGAGGACGAATGTTCCCACAGGGGAGATAATGTAACATCCCAAAAGTCCCTATGATTGAGCCTTAGACTTATAACAGAATCAGTAGAAAAATCTGCAATTTTCTCTTAGAACGACTCGTGGTACGAGTTGTTGTTCCATGGTACGGGTCGTAAGAGGAACCGTGGTGAGCTAACAGTTTTCCTAACCAGTGATAATGACCTATGTAACAACTCATAGGTTGATTTAATGAGTCATGGTTAGGAGTCGTGATAAGTCACTAGTTGTCAGGTCTTGGACATACGAGTTAAGGTACGACTCATTGTATTGTGTGACGGGTTGTGGTGTGAGAGTCGTAGGATGGAGATCGTGAGGTAGTTCTAGGACTTCCCACTGACCATGAGTTATAGGATGAATCTTGGTATGGTGGGATGAGTCATAGTGGGCACTCGTGGTCTAAATTAGATAACTAGAGGTTTTTGGCCGGCAAGCAACAGAAAGAAACCAAGNAAAGTCCATTGTAGGGTTCGGCAGAAAAGGGGGAACAACCTCAGATGGACGCTGTCTAGATGACGAGGTGTCCATCGCCACCACAAAAGATCGCCGGCGGGTGCTTGACAGCCAAATATTAATTACGTGTTTCCAGAGGTATTTTTTTTAAATGCCTATGCTTTTACTCCTAAATTATGTCTATTTGGGCTTCCTAAAGGTCAGATTAAAGGGATTTAACCTAGCCTAAGTCCTTATTCTCACAAACTACAATAAATTTGAAATCCTCTCTCAAGATCAAGGCTAGGGTTCCTCATGAATTTCTCTCCCAATATTCTTGATAGTTCAAGAAAAGTTTAGGAGTCAATTACCCAGGTATATAGGGTTATGGATGGGGGGAAATCTTTCACCCTCATGCCCAATCTTATCCCAATTCTATGATTTCAAGTCTCCAAGCATGTCAAATTGAATTTTAGGGTTTTACCTAATTTTCATGAAATCTTCCATGCTAATTCTATGGGTTTAATCCTTTCATGTGTTAACTTATGTTTCATGACTATCAGAGCTGATTTGACTCTCAATTTACTTACTAATTTATGATTTCAAGTTTATGAAGATAATGCCCTATTATGCATGATTTATGAATTCAAGCTTATGAGTCCATGATTTCTAGTATGATGAATTACCAAAGTATGCATGAATATTACAAATTCTTAGACTTATGATTTCATAATTTGGGAAAGCCCATGTAAAGTTAAGTATGTTTATCATGATTTTAGTCAAGACTTACAATATCAGTTTTAAAGAGATATTTGGAGTCAAGACTCCCCAATATTAAGATTTAAGCTAAGTTTTGAGAATATGATTATGAGCAATATGCATATTTTCGGAGTAGTGTCTAGAATCAAGTAGGCCAGGGATTCTGAGGACTGCGGTTTTTGAATTACGCGCCAACATAGGATATATTCTTATTTGAGTCCTCTCATGAGAGTGTTTCCTCCACCCAAAGGCACACCCGTGATATCACACCTCCATGGTTCTTTTCCCTGGCAAGGCTTAGGATGCTCTGGCCACTTAAGCGAGATAGTTGGTGCATCATGTAAGCTCTTCCGTGATGGTGTCGTTATGATGAAGCCTCTCATTGTTCCTCATATTTTCAGTTATTCATGTAACATCTATACATGTCGTCTTAAAAGACTCTACAACATCTGATGGACAGATGGAACCCTCTAGGTGGCAAATTGATAGACATGATAAAAACATAAAGCTGATAACATCCCCGAAGAATGAGGACTCAGCCAAGCGGGAATAGGACTAGACTGGCCGGGAGCGACTATCGGCGAGACTGAGCTGGATCACCCGAACCTATATCATGAGATGATATAGAATAGAGTATGCGGTCAGTACTTCAAATGTACTAAGTATATAAGATAAGTAAAACATGCTAATAAAATGATATTCTAAAATCGTGAGTATAAGTGCAAAAAGTTCATGAGAGTAAGGACTACATGCTATAGCCATAAATCTGGGGTATACATATTCATAAGCTATTTATCATAATCTGAACAATATGATCCAAATTTTAGAAATAGAAATCATATAACTTGTCATACCTGAAAATCATAACGAAAGCTCATAAACTGATTAATGAGTCAAATATGATATAAAACATAATATCATGAGTCCTGAACATGGGTAACTAAAATCATGAGGAATAATGGAAGGCTCTTCATATCCGACAACTATCATGTATGAGCGCATGATGATCCCACGTCTTGCCTACCTGTAGGAGAGACATCTTAAGCCTTGTCAGGGCAAAGGACGAGTAAGGTATGATATCATAGGTGTACCCTTGGGCTGGGGAAGCACTCTCTTGAGAGATCCCATTAGAATACATCCTATGTTGGCGCGTAGTTTAGAGACCGGGGTCCTCGGAATCCCTGGTCTACTATGTGCTAGACACTACTCCCAAAACATACATATTGCTCATATAATCATATTCTAGAAATATAGTTTAAATCTGAATATTGGGAGTGTTGACCTCGAAACATTTCATAAAGTGACCTTGTAAGCCTTGGCTAAAATCAGGATAAGCATACTTAAGTTTGCAAGGACTTGCCCAAGTCATGAAATCATAAATACTTGAAATAGGATTCATAATTCAAACTCATGGAATTGTTAGTTAAGAACTCATAAACATTCATGCATACTAGATAATTCTCCATGCTTGAAATCATAGACTCGTAAGCTTAACTTCATAAATCATGCATAGTAGGGCATAATTTTCATAAAACTTGAAAACATTAATTGATAACAAATTGAGTGTAAAATCTGCCCATTAGTCTTAAATCATTAATAGAAATATGAGGTAATTGGACCCACAGACATATCACGGATATCTACATAAAATTGGGTTAAAACCCTTGAATTTTCTATACACTTGATTAGAGACTTGAATTCATGAATTAGAGAAGAAATTAGGAATAAGGGTGGAAGAAATCCCCCATTCATGGCCCTATACTCCTGAGTAAACTAATTTCTAAGCTGGTCTTGAAAGCCCAAGAGGACTGAGAGTGAATTTGATGATGAGCCCTAGCTTGATCTTGGAAGAGGATATCAAATTCAATGAATGTATGAGAGACAAAGACCCGTTCGGATAAGGGAAAACTCCAGAGATTGCTTCGAAATAAGATCCTGATTCAACCCTCCGGTCTGACCTTAGGAACTTTTGGGGTGTGACATTATCTCCCCCTTGGAAACATTCCTCTTCAAATGTAGATTAAGCATACTGAAAGGCTGGGGAAGGAACTGCAATCCCAAAACTTAACAACTATATTTGAAAATTGTCGGAGTGACTGACTCTAGACTGATATACATGATTGAACTGAATTCATGAAACATACATGTATGCTATGACATGAAAGAAACTTATAGACATGAACTTGAAAAGAAACTGAATAGAGTACTAAGGAGGAAAATGGTACCTCAAGCTGGAACTGAACCGGAAGGCAAAAGATGCGGGTATCTAGCCATCATATCCAATTCGGATTCCCACGTAGCTCTCTCAACAAGATGATTCCTCCACAAAACATTCACTGAAGCTACTTCCTTGTTCCTTAACATCCGAACCTCACGATCAAGGATCAGAACCGGAACATTATCATAAGTAAGGCTATTCCTCACACCAATGCTTTCTACCGAAACAACTAAAGTTGGATCACCAATGCACTCTTCAATAGAGATACATTGAAAACTGGGTGCACCGAAGCTAACTCTGCTGGTAGCTCCAACTCATATGCCACCTTGACAACTCACCTAAGAATCCTATAAGGACTGGCATATCAGGGACTAAGCTTCCCTTTCTTTTCGAACCTCATCACTCCCTTCATGGGAGACACCTTTAGAAACACCCAATCATCAACCTCAAACTCAAGCTCTCTCCGTCTAACGTCCACATAAGATTTCTGATGAATCTGAGCTATTTTTAGCCTTTCTCTAATAAGCTAAACTTTCTTCATGCCTCATGAACTAAATCTGGCCCTATCAATATAGCCTCACCTACCTCAAACCATCCAATAGGTGACCTACACCTCCACACATAAAGAGCCTCAAATGGAGCCATCTGAATGCTCGGGTGATAATTGTTATTGTAGGCAAACTCGATGAGAGGAAAGTGATCATCCCAATTACCCTTAAAATCAATCACACACACTCTCAAAATATCCTCAAGAGTCTAAATGGTCCACTCGGCCTGACCATCAGTTTACAGGTGAAAAGTTGTGCTAAGCTTCACCTGAGTACCAAGGCCTCTCTAATGACCTCCAAAACTGAGAGGTGAACTAAGTACTGCTATTTGTGATGATGGACAAAGGAACTCCATGCAACTAAACTAACTCCCAAATGTACAACCTAGCATAATCCTCGGTTGAATCGGTAGTTTTGACCTGTAAGAAATGGGATGATTTGGTCAACCTGTCCACAATCACCCATATAGAGTCATACTATTGGTGGGTATGAGTCATACTATTGGTGGGTATGATGACTCGTAATGATATATATATATTGACCTCTTCCTACTTTTAAGTAGGAATACTAATATCCCGAAGCATACCTCCGTGCCCCGATGTCAACCTTCACCCGTTGGCAATTCATGTATTAATTTAGCCACAAACTCTACTATGCCCTTTTTCATGCCATTCCACTACTATACTTACAGATCACGGTACATCTTGGTGGCACCAGGATGGATAGAGTACGAGAGCCATGAGCCTCGCCCAATATCCTCTCTATCAAGTCATCTATAGCCGACAATAATAATCGGCCATATTAGAGGCAACATCTCCCTGGGAGAAAACCTCAACTTTTTAATTTCGACAGCTTCCTTCGCCTTCACTTGGATAGATCCTTATCTTTCCTAGCTTTGAATTTCTTCACCAATGAAGATTCCAACTCATTTTTGTCATGCCCCCGCCTTGGGGGTATGACTGCACTCCGGTGCCCTAGTAGGACCTGACTACTAACTGGGTGAGCCTAAGCACATCTCGGTGCCTAGCTAGCTCTATCTCGTATTTCTGGAAACAACGGGCTATATAACGGCTGTAAATACAAACTTCCGGCCGGATCGGGCCTATAGCCACCTGTAAATATGATTTCGCCAAACTGCAGACATACTTATAAAAGGGAACCTATGCGGGCCGACAAGGCCACCATGCTGTCTAGTCATCTGTGACTCAATAAAAGAATAATACAACTACGTGACCGACAAGGTCACTACTACTATCGATTATTGCCCCACACGGCCAACATAATCGATAATACTAAATAACTAAACAAAACGCACGGCCTCACACGACCGCACAACTAACCAAGGTGGAGATGTATATATACAATCTGCAAGCCTCTATGAGTACTGATAAAATGGTCGGGACAGGTCTGCCTACCCATGCTCGTACAACAAAGAAAATGAACTACACCTTCCGAATATCAAGCTCCGGATGACAGAGCCGATGATCATAAGCTGGCTGGAATCACGGTGGGATCGCTCCTCGTCTATGAGTACCGCAGTAAGGTAATGAGCGCCTCTTAACGGGCGTCAGTGCTCACTGGTACCGAGTATGCAAAGTGAACTGAACATATCTGAATAATAACAACATAACTAGCAACTCGAATAGCAAAATGTGAAATAATTGAATCTGTAAGAAACCGATATAAGCGAATCGACTTTTCAGACAGGGTAGGGCAGGAGCGTACCTTTTCATGTGGCGACTGCCTAATAGCTCATATATAACATATAAATACATATATATAGCAAGCAAGAACCAATACCAACCCCATAAGCCGAATGGTGCCAAATCCAATCAAACAATCTATATACCCCTAGCCCGGTCAAAACCATCCAAACAAATAAGTCACTCCACTCATCTACTAACTACGAGCACCTCTACCGGCCCCCGGGTCTCGCTCGGCTATGGCCTCTAATATAAATAATCGTGTTTGAGCCTGGAGGACTCCCGTATCGTATCTGTAATCAGAATCGATCTGTAACTGCTCGGTGCATGCGCACAATAGGGTAACTGCACGCTATGTCGATCACCCATATGGGGAATGCTTCATCCCATCTTCGTCCTATCAAGTGGATGCATGCCACTCCTTGGAGTGACGTACCCACCCGGGGCTTAGTGGGCGAAGGCACAGCACAACCTGTGGCGGCAAGGACGCTCAAAGGTTCTCACGACACAATCGTGTCTCAACAATCATTAATCACATATATAGCAAGCATGTTTAAACTAAAATACTATTTGTATTCTCGATTTATTCCAACTCTTCGTGTTACATCAAGCTGAGATCTTATTTGAATGTATGGCTGTACTGTAGCCAAGATGCTATCCGACCGTATGGCTATACCGTGAGCTAAGATGCTATCTAACCGTATGGCTATACTCTATCCAAGGTACTATCTGCCCGTATGGCTATACCGTAGCAAGATATTATCTTCGATTTACTTTACTAGCTTTTATTCTCAAAATATGTCATATTATTATAAAACATGCTTGTTAAATGCACTGGCTATACTGAAATCAAATAATATCTCGCCATTTGGCGCGTTTACTAGCTGTGATCAATATGATATAATACGCAAGACAAAGTTTGGCTGAATTCACACCAAACTTCAATATTCGACTCCGGGAATTCTATTATGGAGTTTATTGCATTATACTAGGCTAAGTTACCAACTTGCCGAAGAAATTATCTTTACATACCTTTACTTCGGGTTATCCGACTAACGGACGGAGCTCGGCCGGCATCAGCCTATTTCTCCAACCTGCATTCACATATATGTCAATTAGAACTAAATACACCAATATTCTGAAAGAAAACGTCATTCGATATATTTTTACCCAAATTTTGGCTTATCGAAAGACCCATCGAAAACTTGCTATGTCTCTGAAAGTCCAGAAGGGAGAAATACTCAACTTTAAGGCTAGAGTATATTGACACTAGTTTGGAGCAATTCCACTTACCTTAGCTCCTGCAGCACGACGATTTGTCGGCCAAATTTCGCAAAATTAAATTCGTAGGAATGCTTCCTGCTGCTCAATACCTCAAGATCGCAGGCAACTGAATTTGGACCGTGTTTGACGGCGTAATCGATCGAAATTATAAAGGAAATTTCGTTCTCTCGTCCGCTCGAAATTTCTGATGTATTAATGAAATAAACCGGAAGTGGAGGCTTTATATACTTGAGCTGAACAAGGCCAACATGTCACGGAGCCAATGCGGAGGCCCGCCCCGTGACACGTTGCTACCGGCGGAGGGCTCGCCCTACCTTCCGCGATGGTTCGACAGGTTTCTTGTCCGATCTTTTCCTGGGCCTTTTTCTAGCATGTATGGCTTTCACTCTTAACCAACATGCGTAAAGGCCATCTATGTGTTGGGAATTTTACGGCATGTAACATTCTTCCCCCTTAAGAACATTCGTCCTCGAATGTAAACTTCTATCTAGAGGACTTCCCAGTTTACTCAACTTGTTTCCTGAAAAGTTTCAGCAGAGTTTCCTATAATATGGACTATCCTAAAACCTAAAATGCGTAAAAGTCTAATACAGTACTCCACAATACTATAGTATTCACATATTAAAATCGATCTTTCTCATTATACATATACTATAAGGCAATCGCATAAGATAACAATACTAACATACCTCTTGACTGACTACGCTTGGAATAAGGCAGATATCCGGGTTTTCATATCCTCGCCTCCTGTGTCATCTCTCTCGGTTCTTGTTACGCCACGCATTTGACTTTGACGCACATTCAGTTCTCAATCTACTTAACTGCTTTGTCTAAGATAGCTACCGGAACCTCAGGCCATCTCTTCCGTAACTGATATCCTGATCGGGATCGGCTCGATGGGTCTTCAATGCAATTTCCTTAGTATAGATACATGAAAAACCGGATGAACGGATTTTAATTCCGAGGTGTTCAACTCATATGCCACTTGGCCTATTCTTCGATGAATCCGATAAGGCCCAACAAATCTCGGATCGAGCTTACCTTTCTTGCCGAATCTCATCACCCCTTTCATTGGAGATACTTTAAATACCAAATGTTGATATCAAATTCCGTGTCTCGCCCCGCATATCGCAGATACGAGCTGCGGGTCTCGTGCGCCGCAGGGCGTTCCTCTCGATAAGCTTTAATTTTCCCTTCCCCGACCGCCGACGCTGCCCGGCCCACCGCAAATGTACTCCACTTCAAACCAGCCAACCGACGATCCGCATTTTTGCCCGTAAATGCCTCGAAGGGCGCCATCCGGATAGCCGAGTGATAGCTATTATTATAAGCAACTCACCACCCGCAAATGCTCATCCCACCCCAAAATCTAGCACACGCCCATAGCATGTCTCGAGCGTCTGGAATAGTGCGTTCAGCCCGCCCATCTCATTTCTTTAGGTGGAATGCCGTGCTCAAGTTAATCTGCGTTCCCAGACCTTTCTAAAATGTAGATCGCCATAAAATCTAGCCGTAAATTGTGCTCTCGTCGAGATAATTGACACCGCACTGCAATCTAACTATTTCTCTTATATACAATTCGGCATAATCTTCGCCGAGAAGGTACCTTTCACTGGCAGAAATGAGCTAATTTTGTCAGCCTGTCAACTATCACCCATATGGAATCATGTCTATGTCTAGTACGGGGAATCTCTACAAAGTCAATGTTCACTGCTTCCCATTTTGCAGAGGCACAACTATGTCCCGAGTTAACCCGCCTCGGTCTCTCGGTTTTCCGCTTTACCTGCGCTAGGACACTTGGCTACAAATTCGCAATTTCTCTTTTCTTACACTGGGCCACCAAACAGTTCTCCTTGATATCATGGTACATTTTCATCACACGGGTGAAGAGAAGGGCATAATGTACCTCGTTCATAATTCGCTGGCAGAGTTTGAAATATTTGGAACACATAGGCGGCCTTTACATCACAGCATCTTCATCCTCATATATCTAAAATCTGGCGCTTTCCCCGCTGGAATTCTCGTCCTAAGCCGACCAGTCGATCTTCATATTGCCTGCGTTCTTTTACCTCCATAACTAATGATGACACAACGGTTTCTAAATTACCGCTTCATGTCCTCTATTTCTGCTAAATGAACGGCTAAACTGGCTAATTGGTGTATTTCTCTCAAGCACTTGTCTTCTATACAAGTACACCAAACTCCTAATAGATTTATGGCTAAGGGCGTTTGTTACTTCATTGGCTCTTCTTGATTGATGGGCTTAATATTCACATTTCTATGAGAATCCTGACATATAATTGACGGTCATATTTGCTTATTATGCCGGAGAAACCGATAGGTAATCTACCGTATAGCTAGAGCTTATCCGGTCTTCGCCGTACGCTAAGGCTACTTGTTGGGCTGGGATAACCCGAACGACCGTCCGCACACCATGTGCTCGTATCTCACCGAGGATCCCCATAATGACTGCGATCTCTAATAATTCACGGGAATAACCTTGAATAACTAAATATTGGCTGAATGACCCGAATGCTGAAGTAGTCTAACAATCGTTCTAAATGTCCTACTCTCGAGCATCTAGCTCATGCATAATTCAGGAGTTGTGGACAGCTAACTGTTTTGTTATTCTACGGAATAATTGTAGAGTTGTGCTTGGGCCTGACTTACTCTCATGCGATCCGTCCCCGGATATTCATAGGGAACCTACCGATCTCTTGTCTTAGTAAACACCGTGTGCTAGTAGAGTACTATCACCCTTACGCCTTGTGCGTATCCCTTTGGATTTATACTGCTGCTCCCTGTGAAATTCTCGGTCGTATGAGCCTAGCCTCGTTAAGACTAACCTTCTGCTAGGGCTCTGTATTCGAATATCTTACGAGAACCGAAGTACTAGTCTCATATCGACACGATGTGGACCTCTCAGTACCTAATGAGCTTGTCCGAATTTAGACGGCCGGCTAACTTGCGGGGTTTTTCACATAATAATCAAGTAGGTTGACTAAGGCCGATTTCACTCTACAAGCTGGAAACGATGTACGACCACTTAACATACTCGGAGAAATAATCCGGGTATTGCAACCTCCAAGTATTCCTTTGGTCTACTCTAATTGCCTGCACATGCGATAGCGTGCTGATCTTTAGGATGCTTCCTCGCTACTACAGACGCTACTAGTTGTTAGACCGTCTAACTGCCCTATCATCTAACCACCATTCAGTTACTAACTCTTGTAAACTTCCGTTTCCAGATCTCGGCAACAAACATATATGTCTCTAAGTAACTCAAATAAACTGAGAACCGAGAAAGTTTCTATGGCTTCATACGTGAATCACACTTACATACCCTCTTCTCGGCGAGGGGTCCCGTTGTACGATCTCAGACATATACTTCCTAGCACTAACTGCATCCGTGTGCCTCGTAAACCCCTATTGGCAACTATTCACAACAGATCTATATATGTATATATCTATATATCAACAACTACGTACAATACATAATCAATTCTTTTTTGTAGTAATACGTAATCTCCGACATACTTCACCAATACTTCATACCGTACATGATATACCGTTTCTATAGTTTAATGATATCTCCCGTTCGTACCATTTCCTTGGTTTCCATCCCATTTCGGAAGCAACAAACACATGCACTTTAGCCACACCTTATTTAGAATTTCGCCACTCTTACAACGCGGGGTCACATCTCACCTTGTGGCCTTATTTGGTACTACATTAAGGGCTTCCGTGACGGTTCGTTGGTCTCATTCTGTGCCGCACTAGATTAGAATCTCTCGTGTCACCGCCTCTTAACTTCTCCATAAGCGGACGTACTGCATTCAACCGCACTTACCGTCTCTTAACCGCGCTCCGAGGCTTAGTCCTAATACACGACAGATTCTCTTTAATCTGGAGGTGATTCTAGTTTTTCCTCAAAATATGCCATTCTTCTTCTTTCCTCTTATTTGCATAGGCCGAACTCTAGGTTCAAGGTAACGTTTCATTGTTAATAAGGTTAATGGTCAAATCCCAAATTTATGTTTCTTCTACTTGCGTCAGACCCTCTGATTCAAATGACCTTCCTATCTTTCGGTATCACGTACTCGAAATCATAACTATTATCTTGCGTGTATATCTTGCTTCGTTAGCGTGTTATGGCGGACTTGCCTTTTTTCTAACTCGAACTTGAATATTAGTGGAAGTCCATCACGACGGATCTCCTACGCCCACTTTAAGTAAGCTAATAGTCTTACTTCCTCTTCTGACTTATTACCGCGAGGGTTTGCACAACTTACATAATCCTAAGGGCTCCTTACTCTTTCTAACATTTTCTGGAATCAACCAATCCATCTTCACTTACTGCCTACTTTGGGCAACATCGCCTCAATCCTTATGCCCTTTGCTATATCGGGAATTAAAACTAAGAGATAGGAATAGCCTTTTTCTTACCGCAACGAAATGGAAACATGGAATCGTACTTACATCCGAAAAGATGGAGGTGGGAATCCCGCATTTTCCTCTCTTTTCACACTTATCTGATAATCCGGTATTGTCTATTATCTTAATCGATCTTATATATCTAACAAATCAACTCGTATGTACGTTATACTTCTAACTTCCTACTCTAAACTTATAGAAATATATCGAATGGTACTCGATAAAGGTATCACATTGGGAGGTCCCCGGTACCTCTTCCCGCTGCCGTAATTACCTTGTAACGGGGTTGTTCTCCAGCTTGCCATATCTCGATTTTCCACCGATGGCAGGGTGTCGTTGGTCTCGCTATTTTTTATCAGACAAAGAATATGATAAGTTTTAGGGACTCAATCCTATACTGTACCGCTCTATAGCACGATTGAATGAGAAGGAAGAGTAACCATCCTATCATGCTCACAGCCTCCGCCTATAGTATGTGGTGCACAACACATCCATAGATTAGATTCTACTTAGCACGGCTTAAGACTCCCTAGATACACTCCGATTCTAATACCAAGTTTGTCACGCCCCGCCTTTGGGGGTATGATCGGCACCGTGCCCTAGTAGGGACCGGGATCGCTTAATCGTGAGCTCTTAAGCACATCTCGTGCTTGGCTAGCTCTATCTCAGATTTCGGGAGACAACGGGCTATATAACGGCTCTAAATACAAAATTCTCCGGCCGACCGGGCCTATAGCCACCCGTAAATATGATTTCACGCAACTGTAGACATACTTATAAAAGTGGAACCTATACGGGGCCTACAAGGCCACCATACCGTCTAGTCATCTGTGACTCAACATAATACAAGATAACTACGTGACCGTACAAGGTCACTCACTACTATCGACATGGCCCCACACGGCCAACACAATCAATACTAAACAACTAAAAATGCACTGGCCACACGACCGGCACAACTAACCACAAAGGAGATGTATATATACACCCGTTAAGCCTCTATGAGTACCGATAAATGGTCGGGACAGGGCTCCGGCCTACCCATACTGTACAACAAAGAAAATGAACTACACCTCAATATCAAGCTCCGATGACAAAGAGCCGATGACTCTATAAGTCGGCCGATTCACGAGGATCGCTCCCTCGTCTATGAGTACTGGGCAGTAAGTAATGCAATGTTCATTCAACGGGTGTCAGTACCACTGGTACCGAGTATGCAAAGCAACTGAACATATCTGAATAATAACAAAATAACTAGCAACTCAATAGCAGGAAATAATTGAACCTAAAAGAACCGATATAAGCGAATCGTACTTCTTTCGTATTATGGTAGGGCAAAGATGCATTCGCGATGTGGCGATCTGCTGCCCGACAGCTCATAACATATAAATACATATATATAGTAAGCAAGAAACTAATACCAACCCCCATAAACCAGAAGGTGTCAACCAATCAACAATCTATCAACTCCCTATCCGGTTAAAACCATCCAAAATGTTACTCCACTCATCTACACTTCAACTACGAGCACCTCTATTAGCCCCCTTGGGTCTCCCAGCTCGGGCTATGGCCTTCGATATAAATAATCGTGTTTGAGCCCGGGAGGAGCGTACTGCATTCGTAATCGTAATCGTATTCGTAATCTCACTCCCGGGCGATGCGCACAACAGGTAAACCGTACGCCATGCCGATTTCGCCCGATATGGGAAAGCTTCATCCCATTCGTCCTACTGGTGGATGGCATGCCACCTCCCTTGGAGTGACGTATACCCACCCGCTCAGTGGGCGACAGTTACTAAACCAGGGCGGCGAGGACGCTTCAAAGTTGCCCTCACGACACAATCAAGTCTCAACAATCAATAATCACATATATAGCAAGCATGTTTAAACCGAAAATACTATCTGTAATCCGATTTCTTATTCTAACTCTTTCTGTGTTATACTGAAGCTGAGATCTTATTTAAATGTATGGCTGTACTGCAGCTGGTGATGCTATCCGACTGTATGGCTATACCGTAGCCAAGATGCTATCCGACTGTATGGCTATACTGCATCCAAGGTACTATCTATCTGTGTGGCTATACTGTGAGCCAATTTAACTGATTTACTTTACTAGCTTTTATTCTAAAATATGTCATATTATTATAAAACATGCTTGCTAAACGCACATCGGGCTATACCGAAATCGGCCACAATATCTCGCCATTTGGCGCCGTTTACTAGCCGTGCATCGGAATATGATATAATATTTCAAGACAGTTTGCTGAATTCACCAAACTTCAATATTCGACTCCAGGAATTCTATTACGGAGTTCACTGAATTATGCTAGGCTAGAGTACTAACTTGCCGAAGAAACCGGCTTTACATACTCTTTACTGGTTATCCGATCAACTGACTGAGCTTGGTCACATCTACCTATTTCTCCCAACCGCATTCACATATATAACAATTAGAACTAAATACACCAATATTCTGGAAAGAAACGTCACTTTCGATATATTTTTAGCCCAAACTTTGGCTTATCGAAAGACGGTCGAAAACTTTTTATTTTTTTTATTTCTTTGAATAGGTACAAACCGAGCTTAATCCGGCTAGGAGTATATTGACACTAATTTGGAGCAATTCCACTTACCTTAGCCCAATAGCACGACGATTTGTCGGCCAAATTTCGCAAAATTAAATTCGTAGGAATGCTCGCTGCTGCTAAATACCTCGGTATTCGAGGTTAATTTGAATTTGACCGCGTTTGACGGCGACCGATTGAAAATTATAAAGGAAATCTCAAGCCCCTCTCTCGCTTTCTCTCGCTCGGAAATTTCCGATGTATTAATGAAATAAACTGAAGTGGGAGGCTTTATATATTTGAGCCTGGACAAGGCCAATGTGTCATGGAGCCAACGCAGTCTCCCCTCCGTGACACACGCTGTTATCGCGAGGGCTCGCCCGGCCTTTCCGCGATGGTTCGATGTGTTTCTTGTCCTAGCTTTTCCTGCTTTCTAGCATGTATGGTTTTCAAATGCTCTTAACCAACATGCGGCAGCGCCTTCTATGTGTTGGGATATTTACGGGTGTAACAATTTTGAACGATAAAATCACTATCTCCGTTGAATCCGTAAGGCAAAACCCCTAAAAGAGCAAGCCTATGGACATCCTTCACCAACTCCTTTCTTCCATTCTAGACATGAGGCACACTCTCCATAGTCAGCCTACTAAAAGCATCAGCCACTACATTTGCCTTCCTGCCTGATAATGGACACTATGTCATAGTCCTGAGAAGATCTAACCATCTCGTTTTCCCAAATTCAGGTCCTTCAATAAACACGTACCGAAGGCTTTTGTGGTCCGTGAACACATCCATATGCACCCCATACGAGTAGTGCCTCCAAATTTCCAAAGCGAACACCACAACTACCAATTCTAGGTCATGCATCAGATAATTCTTCTCATGAGCCTTAAGCTTTCTATAGTATACATAATGACATTACCATGCTGCATCAACACGCGATCGATACCAATCCTAGAGGCATCACAATACACAACAAAATAATTCATGCCCTCCAAGAGGCTCAATATTGGGACTAAAGTGAGTCGAGCCTTCAATTCTTGAAAACTTCCAAAAGCATCTGACTACTCAAAATTTCACTTTTTCTAGGTCAACTTAGTTACGTTGCCGCAATGGATGAAAATCCCTTACGAACCTATTGTAGTAGCTAGCTAAAACCCAAAAAGCTCCTAATATCTATCGGACTAACAGACCTAGGACAAATTCTTCACCGCTTCTATATATTGAGAGTCCACCTGCACAACCCTCGCTAGACACCACAAGACGTAAAATTCTACTAACTTTAGCTAGAACTCACTCTTTTTGAATTTCAAACCGCTGGCGATTCTTGAGAGTCTGCAACACAATCCTAAAATGAGTGGCATACCATCCTTGCTGTGAAAGTATATGAGAATTTCATCTATGAAGACAATCAAGAACATACCTAAATACCGTTTTAACATCCTATTCATCAAATTCATAAAAGCCGCTTGAGTATCTGCTAGTCTAAAAGACATAACTATTTAAACTCATAGTGACCATACCGAAGTCCTCAAGGCCGTCAGAATGTCACTTTCCCTAACTCAGCTAGTGATAGCCGAATCTCGTGTCTATCATTGAAAAGTACTTAGCACTCCGTCAGTCAAACAGTCATCCATCCTAGGTAAGGGATAATGTAGCTCTGATTGTGACCTTGTTCAACCGCCGATAATCAATGCAAACCTAAGGGAACCATCCTTCTTCCGTACAAAGAGAATTGAGCACCCCATGGGGACATGCTAGGCCTGAGAAACTCTTCTCTAGAGATATGTCAATTGCTCCTTTAACTTCTTTAGCTCGGAGCCACAGGTAGGAGGAATGGATAAGGTCATGTATCGTGTGGAAAGGTCAATACCAAAGTCAATCTCAGATCGTAGGACTCGGTGGATCATCGTGAAATACCTGCATATTGATATACAATAGGGTCGTATCTAAGAGTCAAGGTCTCGAACATAAATATCCTTGACCCAAACTAGATGGTACACACAACCCTTAGGAGATCATCTTCCTAGCCTTGAGATAGGAACAAAGCATTACAAGTACAACCGAACTACCCTTCCACTCTAGGACTAGTTCACCTTAAACCTTAACTCTCACTGCATGCATTTTGCAATTGATTGAGGCATAACATGCATGTAAACCAATCCATACTCTAATATAATATAGAAATCCATAATATCTAACTCCACTACATCGACAGAAGTATTTTCAAGAATCATACATGGCAATTTTTATATGCGCGAGCTAAAACCGACTCACCACAGAGTAGAGACTGAGAAGGGTTTTAACAAGATTTGGGACTCCGACTCAAACTAACGTAAATGTAAGAGTCATGAAAGATAAAGTAGCTCCTAAATCTAACAATGCATACACATCAAGATGGAATACTTGTAACATACACCAGTGACCACATCAGAGACCTCTACTCCCGCCAAGAAGATAGGTGAACGACCTGGGAACCGACGGCCACCTACACTAGAAGAGATTCCTGCTAAAATGGGTAAGTCAGTTGGAAGTGGTAGTTGGGGAATGACCTTTACCGGCTGCCCCGCCTAGCTGAAGGACAATCTTTGAGCATATGTCCGGCTACCCACACCTGAAACAACCATCAATACAAAATCAAGAACTCACAAAGGTGCTTCCTTCCACACTTCCTACAAGCCAAAAAGTGTGTTCTTCTCGACCCTATAGCTCGATGCTCTCGCCTCTCCCGATCTCCGAGGTGTGGATGGAACACTGTAACATGAAGGAGCTGGGGTGATGACCTCTAGTGGAATTGAGGTCGATGTCTACCACTGGATCTCTACTAGAAGTCCATGACTCCTTGTTCTCGGCCTCCCGGCCTCCCTCACCTCCTCCTTCATCTGCTTCCGCCTCTATCCGGGCATATATGATCGCCTGTGAGAAATCTATATCTTTGATCGCATGGGCGGTCCCGCACTCCTTGACCAGTGAATCCGCTTACCCATTCATAAACTGCCTATACGAGCCCTCGGATCAACAACCATCTCCGGTGCATACTGATAACCTGCAAACACTAAAGCATACTCCTGGAAAATCCTGTTATGATTTAGATTGACGAACTCAACTTCCTTTTGGCTCTCTTCACTCCCTAGGAAAGCCTATCCAAGAAACTGGGCCACAAACTCATCCCAACCCACGGGAACCGCACCTACTCCCCGCTCCTTCCACTATTGAAATCATATGTGAGCAACCCATTTCACTGGTGAGGCTAAGTCTACTCTCTCCTCTAGTCACCCCTATGTCCGGGCGATCTTCTACACCTCCTCATCAATAAATTCATGTGGGTCCTCATCCATCTTTGACGCAAGAAAATCAGGTGGGTTCATCTTGAGGAAATCTAGCACTCGTCGGCTATCGCATTCCCATTCTAGGAAATATGGGCCAATGTTCACTGAAGCTGGACTGAGCGGTCATGGCATGTACTAACATATGAAATGTCACCCCGAACTCGACATGGGTAACCTACTCGGGCAAGGGATCCACCGGAGCTGGTTTAGCATTTGAGTATCACTTGGGCATATAATTTCGCCAAGATCACTTACCCTACACTTAAAACCTTGTTCGTCCTCGAACAATAATCTCACATCTCATGCATTTGACACCCACGCATAGCTACTTTGGCTCGACAATTCAAGCTACGGTTATACCGATTATTTAATATAGCAAATTATCAAGAAAACATACATAGTCTTATCAATACAATGACATTCAACACATCAAGACCTCCTAGACTCAAGAATCGACTCTCGATATCGGCAACTCATGCAAATCAGTTGATCAAGATATCCGACACGAAATTCACCCTGGCCAAGCATGTGCCTCACAACACAAGAGAATTTCCTTTTCAATCATAAGGAATTAAAAACATTGGCATGGGGCATATAAACACGATTTCGCTCTCTCTCCCAAAGAATTCACATGCATTATGTCATGAACCATAAGCTTGCCTCTAGTGTTTACTCCACTAATATATAAGTGGGACGCGTGATGTAAGATCACGTAGACTTAACGGGTTGTAATGTTGTTTTAACTAGTAAATACTGGCTAACTAATAATAGCAACTAGCATCCTTAAGCTCTTTTCAATACATCCCATCAATATTATGGGCATTTTTTCTTCCTTCATCCTCCCATTCTTGAAGTCTTTCTTTATTTTTTTCCCCATTTCTTTAAGCACACTCGACTAAATAACAAAGATTAGTTATACATCTTCATTTCTATTTAATTTACAGCAAGTGCACCTTGACCTTTCTTTACTTTCACCACTTCCGCTTTTCTTTCTTTTCACAATTCTCACTCCTTGACACCGTGGGAATTTTTTTTTTTGAGCTAAGAGTTTTGGATCAAATTCACGCGATAATTGTTAAGGGGTTAAGCTCGGTTTGTACCTTTTCGACGAAAGAAAAAAATAGGCTAAAGGCTCAATGGGCTAACTAGGATGTACATTCAAGGTAGGTATGATAATGAAAACTTTTCGGTTAAATCAAAGAAATGCCTACATCCTCTCGTACAATACACATCCTTCATTTCGCTTCGCATACCCTGTGCAAGTTCTAGACAATTCACAATAGCATGGAATAATCGAAACCTCACCACATACTCATTGCACATGCTCAAACTCCAAGACATATTCACGTACTCTTCAATTAGCTAATTACAAGAATTCAAACATTAAGCCTCAATCACACCAAATCGAACTCTATGGCCTAGGTATCTCAACATGTTTAAAAAGTTGCATGCTTTCATATGAATCACCTTTACATTCTAAATATCATGTACAACAAGCAACAAGAATTCCAAACTAAAAGTAGCGACACGATTGGGATACAACAAACAAACGAAAAATAAACGAAAGAAAAAACTACTTCCTATCATCATATTTCCTTTAAGACGGTCGTCATCCATCCATCATAGGGAATGGGGCCACTATTTACGACTTCGGTTCAATGGGACTATTCCTTTGGTAAAAGCACCGTACCAAACGCCGAAACCTAATCAAAATAATAATTTAACGAATTTTTAAAAATATCGAGCAATTTCTATAAAAACAAAAATATTTACACGCCGCCTAACAACAACTCCACACAACACACAACAGCTTCACATTAGTTACAACACCGATTTACAATACAAAAACATAAAACACAAAATCACAGGGTCACAATTTTTTCACAGTACAACAACAAAAACATGAACATAAACAACAAAAAACAATGCATTACCTAACTACTCCTACCTCATTACCTTAAAACGAACACCGCCCCTGTTCACAAAATTCAAGATAGCATAAAAGTAGGTGGTCAAACTCCCTGATCAATCGAAGTATTCAATTTCTTCATCGTGTGTCGCGTTGCCTCATCCCCCCATATCTGAGCCGCCCCTGCCGCCTTCATCCGACCACATCTCGAGTCCTCACGGCGTGTCTCCTCACCTGGGGACATCGTCATCTACTGCTCCACAAAGCTGGCCCCACTCGGGATAGAGCCCTAGCATTTTTGCCGAAGGGGGGTAGTCCAAGTCGACGCCACAACTCATCTTCTATTGCTGGCCTCCCCGCCTATGCTAAATCGCAGCATCTACATCCCGAACATGCGTGGTTACATCGATCATCCCGAAAAACATGTCGCCAAATAGTGTGAGAACTGCCCGTGAGTGGTGTCGGGTGCAAGCCTTGGCTTGTGATGTCCACGGCACGCCTATCCATCTGTGGGATGTAGTCCAGTGGCCTCTTCCTCATATCCGTGCCCCAGAACGTGGTCAGCAAAGCTGACCAAACCTGCACTGTGCTCCTTGATGCAAATGGGCTCTCTTCATGATGACTGCTATACCCCGTAAGATTCCCGGTACATAGATGGCCTATTCGCGCGTTGGTTAAGCATATTTGAAAGCCATACATGCTAGAAAAAGGCCGGGAAAAGACTCGGATGAGAAATTTGTCGAACTATCGCGGAAGGAGCGGCGTGAGCTCCCTCCGATGGAAGGTGTCATGAGGCGTGGGCCTCCGCTGGCCTGCGGACACGTTAGCCTATCCAGGCCCAAGTATATAAAGCCCCACTTTGGTTTTAATTGATAAAAATTATTAGATAATTTCCAGAACCGTGAGAGGAACAGGGAGAATACGCAGAGGGATATAAATATCATTTGATTACTGTCAAACTAGTCCAACCAAATTAACCTCGTGTACCGAGGTATTGAGCAGCAGCGAGCATTCCTATGGATTTTGTCCATGTAATTCCGCCACAAATCATCGAGCTACCGGACTAAGGTAAGTAGAATTGCTCCAAACTAGTGTCAATGTGCTCCTAGCCTTAAAGTGAATACTTCTCCCTTCTAGACTTCCGAAAATAGCAGTTTTTGACCGTCTTCTGATAAGCCTAAGTTTAGGCTATAAATATATCGAAAGTAACGTTGTCTTTCAGAATAGTGATGTATTTAGTACTAATTGACGTATATGAATGCAGTTAGAGAAATAGCTGGAGTACCGCCGAGCTTTGTCCGATAAACTCTGACAACTCGAGGTTAAGGTATGGAAAGCTAGTTTCTTCGGCAAGTTAGTAGCTTTAGCCTAGTAAATTATAGTAAACTTCGTAATTGTGTTCTCGGAGTTGAATGTTGAATATTGAGTAAGTTCAGTAACTGCTTGGTGCTGCTGTATCGTACTACCCGAAAGTTAGTAAAGCATGCGCCGAATGGCGAAAGAAGATTCCATCTAGTATAGACAAGATGTGATTAGCAAGCATGTTTTTAGAATAATATGATACAGTATATATTCGTAATAAAAGTTAGTAAAGTAAAATCATATAGAGCCGTATAGTATTTTGCCACAGACAGCTATCTGCATGCATCTATATCTTGGCCAACAGACCAGCCATCTCGGCTGTATGATATCTTAAGGCGTATTAGCCATTCGTGACAGATAGTATCTTGGCTACAGACACACAGCTAGATAAAGATTACAGATTTAGTATAAAGTAGTAAAGAACGCGATAACATGTAAAAGAGATCAATGAGAAATCAGATTTCGTATAGTGTTTTTCAGCTTAAACATGCTTGCTATATATATGTGCTTATTGTTTGTTGAGACTTGATGTTGTTGTGAGGGCATTCATCGAGCGCCCTCGCCCGGGTTGGTAATCGTCACCCACCGAGAGGGTGGGTTTGATGTCACCCAAGGGGAGTGGCATGTCATCCCCATTTGGACGGCATGATGAAGCTTCCCATATCAAAGTTGACGTAATTACAAGATGTATAGCCCTATTGGAGCGCAAGAGCCTGTAGGAATGTATACAACTTTCGCTAAAGATACAGTACAGAGTCCTTCGGACTCAGACACGGTTTTTTATATCAGAGGCTATGGCTCCGAGCCTGAGACCTAGGGCCGAACGAGGTGCTCCTAGTTAGCGTATTGAGGAGTGACTTATTTTGGCTAGTTTTGACCTGTGTAGGGGTATATAGATTGTTTGTTGCTTGGCGCCATCCGGCTTATAGGGTTGGTATTGGCTCTTGCTTGCTACTGTATATCTATTTACGTGCTATATACTAGCACAGACAAAGAGGACGCCTGCCACAAATTTTTCTCCGCCCTATCACAAACACTGAAAGCCCGATTCAAGCCTATACGCTCTTCTTGTATCTGCCATCTCCTCGCTATTCAAAGATTTGCTAAGTGTGTTTACATTTCAAACTTGTATTATTTCAGTTGCTTTTGGTATACTCAATACCAGCTGCATCGATGCCCATTGGGGCGCTGTATTACTTACTTGCAGGTATTAATAGACGAGGAGGCGATCCTCGTGATTCCACCCAACTCATAGGAGTCACGCCTCCGTCATTCGAGGCATGATATTCGAGGTGTAGTTCGCTTTCCTTTGTTGTACAGTATGGGTAGGTCGGGGCCCCGTCCCGATCATTTCTTTCGCACTACAGAGGCTTGCGTATTGTATGTATTTATCCCCTGTACCGCTGAGCCTGGCCGTGTGAGACCGGTGCGCTTTGTTATAGTCGTTTAGCATTGCTTATGTTGGCTGCCTCGGGGGCCATTGTTTGATAGTAGTGGTGACCTTGCCGGTCACGTAGTATTCAGAATTTCTATGTTGAGTTCAAGATGACTAGACAAAGATGGTGGCCTTGTCGACCGCATAGGTTCCTTGTTATAAATGCTTCGGTTAGCCGTTGTTGCATCTACAAAGTGGCTATAGGACCAGCCACTGAGGATGTGTTTACACTGCTATATAGCCCTTGTTCCCGTAAATCAGTAATAGAGCTACCCAGGCACTAGACGTGCCTAGCTCACCGGGTTAGCAATCCAAAGTCCTACTAGGGCACTGTGTGCCGCCATACCCCTTTTCCGGGTTATGCATGTGACCCTTCAATAATCGTTGAGCCGGGCAAAGGTTTCGTTACGGGACATAGCTGTACTATGGTACTAGAGTTGGGAAAGGTCTCGAGGGAGAGATGTTGCCCTCCGACTCCGGGTCCAAACTTTCTGAGGCCTTCCTGACCAAGCATTGCCACGCAGAGATCCGGGCAGCCCGGGATGGATCAGTTTTTGCATTTGAGCAAGGGGCGCAGGAGTGTATGAGAATATGCTTTTTACAGCTTGAATCCTTTTCCCTATGATCCAGCTGTTGATACTATGTTGTCTCAAAGTTCACAAATTTATTATGGGTCTCGAACCCAGAATATATGGAAGCATGCATGACGGCTACGTTGATGCAGAGGATATGCATATTGCCCGAGTACAGCTCTTGCTCGTACTCATTGAGGGCCTTTAGACAATGTGCAAAAGGGCAAAGAATGTATTTAAATCAGAACAACGCCGCAGTAGATAGATCGATGATATGCAAAGGAGGTTCAGAGAGGACCCAGCTCCCACTGTCGAGCGACTCTCTAGACCCCCACCTCCACCATAGCAAAGTTAGCTAGCTGGGAGGTAGAATTGCTCGTCGAGGGCAATGTAGCCCGGTGCGTCGAACAAGAGATTCCCTACCGTAGAAGGGGAGAGCAGAAAGCAGGTTTTTTACACCTCACTCCCGCCCTTATTGCACCCGAATTCTCACACCGTAGCTTATAGATATGGCCTCGTGTGGTGTTATATTTGCGGCGGTGATCAGTGGCCGTGATGAGATTGTCCTACTCGCAGGGCAGAGAGTAGAGATAGCCTGGATAGGGGATCCACAAAAATACGAGCTCCGGGGCAGCCTCTGCAGTGGCGAGGGGCCTCAGCTCGGCAGTGCAGGCCGAGGTAGACCAGAGCTCCGCTTCCGGTACGGCTCAAACCGTACTCTATGCACTACCAGGAGACATGACTCGAGGCGCCTGTGATGTAGCAATGTACATGACTATCTTTTCATCCCCTGCTTATGTACCGATTGATCCAGGATCCACTCCGTCATATATCACCCAATTTGTGGCACGAAAGTTTAATATCGCACTGCACTATTACAATACCCTTTTCAAAAGATCCACACCCGTCGGTGACTCTATTGTAGCTATGCACTTATCGAGGGTTTACATGTGAGAGGTTGTTGGACGCGTATCATGTGATCTCGGTAGAGTTAGAAATGATAGACTTTGATGCCATAATGGGTATGGATTGGTTAGTGCCGTATATGCCAATGTAGAATGTTGGACCAAGACGGTCCGATCTCCACTTTCCAGAGAGGCAAAGGTGGGAGTGGAAAGGGATGCACAAACACACGCCTAAAAGGTAGGTTTATTTCCTACCTTCAAAGCGAGGAAATTGATAACTAAGGGATGTATTTACCACCTAGTCGTGGTTCAGGATGATCGGGCAGAATCTCCGACTCTCTGGTCTGTTCCAGTGGTTAACGAGTTCCCCGATGTGTTTCTAGATGAGTTACTCCGGTATTCCCGAAAGGGAAATAGATTTTGCTATCGACTTGTTACCAGCACTCACTTATATCAATTCCTCCCCTATCGTATGGCTCCCGCGTAACTCGCAGAGTTAAAGAGCAGTTGAAAGATTTGCTAGATATATTTCATCGTGCCGAGTACTTCACTCATGGGGTGCGCCGCCTATTTGTGAGAAAGATGGCTCGCTCCGTATGTATAGATTATCGGCGCTTGAATGAAGTTACGTGAAAGAATAAGTATCCGCTTCCTGCATTAGATGACTTGTTTGATCAGTTACAGGGGGCTATATACTTCTCCAAGATTGACTTGCGGTCCGGATATCACCAGGTACGAGTTCGTGAAAGAGACATTCCAAAACGGCGTTCAGACCCGATATGAACATTTTGAATTTCTAGTTATGTCCTTTGGGTTGACGAATGCCCTACAATATTTATGACTCCGATGAATAGTATTTCTGCATCATACCGGACCTGCTCGTGATAGTGTTTATTGATGATATTCTGGTGTATTCTCTAAAGCAAATATCACTGTGCCCATTTACTGACAAAGGCTCCGCATTCTCGTGGACCGCCAGCTTATATGCTAAGTTCTCCAAGTGTGAATTCGCTTAACTCAAGAGCCTTCTTGGGGCACATTGTGTCCGATGCTAGCATGTGCTGGATAATGCGTAAGAGAAAATAGCTAAAAACATGGACTAGGCCTACCACCTGACCGAAGTCCGAAGTTTTCCCGGGGTTAGGATATTACAGAGATTTGTTTGAAGGGTTCTCTACTATAGTGGCACCCCGACCAAACCGATGCAAAGAAGTAAAGTTTCAAAGGGATGTAGGATGAGCGTAGCTTCCAGAACTTCCGGGAAGATGCATTAACCTCCGCCCTGTTAGAATTGTCGGAAGGTACAGAAGGTTACTTCAGTATAATGCGACGCATCTGGTGTTGGGTTGCTGTGTGCTGATGCAAAGATGGTAAGGTGATTGCATATGCTTCCGCATAACCGAGGAAACACGAAAAGAATTACCCTACCCACGACCCGGAGTTAGCCACGAATGATCCACGCCAAAGATGTGGAGACATTAGCTGTATGACGTCCATGGAATATTTTCATAGATCACAAGAGCCTACAAAAGATATCTTCACCTGCAGGGAGTTGAATTCACAGGATGTGGCCACATCGTTGGAGTTGTTAAAAGATTATGACGGGATATTCTCGTATCATCCTAGAAGAGCCAATATAGAAGATGCTCAGCCGTAAGCCCATAGGAAGCTTGGCGTATTTGGTGTTCGAGCAAATGGGAATTGGTCGTGGAGATACATCAGTTAGCGCCCAGCTCGTGTAGCGTAAACAGAGGACAATAGAGCGGTAATTGTGAAACCGCCGTGTCATCATTAGTTGTGGGAAGTGAAAGAACGGCAATATGAAGATTCCGACTGTCCACTTTAAGGACAATATTATCGCAGGGAAAGCGCCAGATTTCCATATAATGCAGGATGGAGTGCTGCATTGTAAGGGCCGTCTCTCGTGTTCCAATGTTTCAGGCTCCGCCAGCGTATTGGCGAATGAGGTACATTACGCCGCTATTCTCTTCACCCCGCGCGACAAAAATGTACCATGACATCAAGGAAAACCATCGCGGCCGCATGAAAAGAGAAATTGATGAATTGTAAGCTTGAAAGGTCTCAATCGCCAACAGGTGAAAGCAGAACACAAACTGTAGTGAGTTAACTCAGACATAGCTGTGCCTTCCGGAAATGGAAAGCAGTGAATACGGATTTTGTGGAAGGATTACCCCGTACTTACATAGACATGATTCTATATGGGTGATAGACAGATGACAAAATCAACTCATTTCCCGGTCGTTGAAAACTACCTTCCTTCGAAGATTATGCCGAGCTATATCAGAGAAATAGTCGATTGCATGGAGTGCTAGTATCCATTATTTCCAAGATGCAGGGAGCATAGTTTACTATTAGATTTTTTGGCAATGCTTTGTAGAGGTCTCGGTACGCAGACAACTTGAGTACAGCATTCCACCCTCGACAGATGGGCGTGCTGAACGCAGCCTACCGTACGCTCGAATACATGCTACGAGCGTGTGTGCTAGATTTTAGAGGTGTAGCTGATGAGTATTTGCCGTTAATCAAATTCGCTTATAATAATGTTTATCACTCGCCATCTCGCATGGCGCCGAGGCGTTATATGGGCGAGCCGCATCACCGGTTGGCCGGTTTGAGGTAGGAGAATCGGGCCAAGTGATTGGGCCAGACATTACTCAGCGTCAGAGGAGAAGGTGAAGTTTATCAGAGAACGCCACGACTACACAGCCGCTGTAAATCATATGCATAAAGTACGCGAACTGGGAATTCGATGTGAATGACTGGGTATTTTTGAAAGTATCACCAATGAAAGGGGTGATGAGATTCGGCAAGAAGGGTAAGATCTGTACCTTCAAGGTTCGTCGGGCCATATCGTTAATTGGCCAAGAATAGGCCAAGTGGCCTACGCAGTTGAACTTGCCTCCAGAGTTAGAATACGTTCATCATCCGGTCTTTCATGTATCCATGCCGAGGAAATGCATAGGAGACCTGTCCAGAAAGGCCCATCCAGGATATCTAGGTTATCGAAGAGCTGGCCTACGAAGAAATTCCAGTAGCTATCCTAGATGTGCAGATTCGCAGATTGAGAACCAAAGATATTGCATCCACAAAGTACTCGTGGTTAAATGTGAACCGAGGAGATGACGTGGGGAGGCGGAGGGAAGATATGAAAGCTGGGATATCCCTACTTGTTCCAAGCCTATTCAGGCATGTGTATGTTAGTATTGTTACCTATGCGGTGCCTTATAGTTGTATATGTATAAATGAGAAAGATTGATGTTTAGCTATCAAATGAATCCTATAGTATTGTGTGGAATACCTGTATTGGACTTTTTATTTGTTTCAGTTTTTGGGATAGTCCTCATATTATTAGGGAAACTCGCCGTTTTCCTAAGAAATAAGTTAAGTAAGTTGAGAAGTCCTCCAGATAGCAGTTTTCATTCGAGGACGAATGTTCCTAAGGGGGGAGAATGTTACACCCCGTAAGATTCCCGACACATAGATGGCCTATTTGCATGTTGGTTAAGCGTATTTGAAAGCCATACATGCAGAAAAAGGCTCGGGAAAAGATCGGAAGAAAACTCGCCGAACATCGCGAAGGAGCCGGGGCGCGTTTTCCCTTCCGCGATGGCAAATGGTCACAGGCGGGGCTCTCTGCGTTGGCCTCGTGACACATTGGCCCGTCTGAGACTAAGTATATAAAGCCCCACTTCGGTTTTAATTGGATAAAAATTATTAGATAATTTTAACCGCGAGAGGAATGTGGAGAATACGAAGAGGGATATAAAATATCGTTCGATTACGCTCATCAAAGGTAGTCCAAATCCAAATTAACCTCACGTGACGAGGTATTTAGCAGCAGGAGCATTCCTACGGATTTTGCTCACCGCCAACAAATCGTCGAGCTACCGACTAAGGTAACAGAATTGCTCCAAACTAGTGTCACGTGCCCTAGCCTTAAAGTGAATACTTCTCCCTTCGGACTTCCGAAAATAGCAGTTTTGACCGTCTTTCGATAAGCCTAAGTTTAGGCGATAAATATATCGAAAGTAGCGTTGTCTTTCAGAATAGTGATGTATTTACTAATTGATGTATATGAATGCAGTTGGGAGAATCGAGGTTAAGGTATGTAAAGCCGCCGCGTTAGTAGCGTTAGCCTAGTGGTGGGTTATAAAACTCTAATTGAGTTCCCGGAGTTGAATGTTGAATATTGAGTAAGTTCAGCAAATCGTTTATGCTTGCTGTATCGTACTCAACCAAAGTTAGTAGCTATGCGCCAAATGGCGGTAGTTAGCATTCCGCATCCAAGATAGCTGCAGATGTGATTAGCAAGCATGTTTTTAGAATAATATGACAAGCGTATATTCGTAATAAAAGTTAGTAAAGTAAAATCAGATAGATGATAGTATTTTACATGACAGCTATTCGTACAAAGATTTATATCTTGGCTACGTACTCAGCCATTCGTACACATGATATCTTGGCTACAGACAGCTATTCAGACAATATAGTATCTTGGCTACAGATTACTAAGGCGCTAGATAAAGATTACAGATTTAGTATAAAGTAGTAAAGAATCAGTATAATACGTAGAAGAGAGATCGAATGAGAAATCGCATTTCGATAGTGTTTTTCGTTTAAAACATGATTAAGTATATATATGTGCTTATTGTTTGTCGAGATCTTGATGTTGTTGTGAGGGCATCTTATTGAGCGTCCTCGCTGCCCCTAAGTTATAATCGTGTCGCCCACCGAGCGGGTGGGTTTACGCTACTCCAAGGAGTGGCATGTCGTCCCCAGCTTTGGACGGTAAGATGGGACGAAGCTTTCCTATATCAGCCGACGTAATTGCGTTACGTATAGCTCCCCGCGAGCGCAAGCGCCTGTGTGGAATAGATGCCACAATTTCAGTTATAGAAACAGTATAGGAGTCCTTCGGACTCACACACGGTTATTTGTATCTGAGGCTATGGCCTGAGCCGGAGACCCAGTGGGCTGGCAGAGGTGCTCCTAGTTAGCGATGAGTGGAGTGACTTATTTTTTGGCGGTTTTGACCCGTAGGGGTATATAGATTGTTTGTTTGCTTAGCGCCATCCGGCTTATGGGGGTTGGTATTGGCCTTTTGCTTTCGTTACTTGTATATCTATTTACGTGCTATACTAGTTAATAGACAGCAGGCCGCCGCGTCTACCGGTATGCTCCTGCCCTATCAGCACAGTAAAGCCTGATCTGGGCCATATCAGCTTCTTCGATTCGCTATCTTCTCGCTATTCAAAGATTTGCTAGTTCTGTGTTTACTATTCAGTTGTATTATTTCAGTTTCTTGCATACTCAGTACTAGCGGTACTGACGCCCATTGGGGCGCCAGCTACTTTTGCCTGGGTGTGTACTATAGACGAGGAGGGCGATCCCTCGTGATTCCAAACAACCAGAGTCATCGCCTTCGTCATCCGGAGCCTCGGAGCATATGAGGTGTAGTTCAAGCCTTGTTGTAGTATGGGGTAGGTCGGGCCCTGTCCTGATCATTTCTTTTCAGTACTCATAGAGGCTTGCAGATTGTATGTATTTATCTCCCGTGGTCGCTTGAGCCGTCGGTGGAGACTGCAGCTTGTTATAGCTATTTAGTGGCTTATGTTGGCCCTGCGGGGCCATTGTTTGATAGTAGTGGTGACCTTGCCGGTCACGTAGTATTCAGTAATCTCTATGTTGAGTTCAAAGGACTAGACAAAGCATGGTGGCCTTGTCGGCCCGCATAGGTTCCTTGTTATGGGAATGCTTCGGTTGGGGTCACATATCCACCAGTGGCTATAGGCCCAAGCCACTGAGGCCGTGTTTATAGCCGTTATAGCCCTTTGTTCCTTAAACCGCACAGAGCTACCCAGGCACCAGACGTGCCTAGGCTCACCGGTTAGCGCTCCAGTCCTACTAGGGGCACTGTGCCGCCATACTTGCCAGCGGGGCGTGACATGACGCCCCCAACATTAATCTCTGTACTCTTTCATCGTGGCATAGACCAGCACACACGATCCCGGGATATCTGTCATGTGCACCCCGGGATCAGGCAGGGAACACACAATTTTGTGCCGATCCCGGCTTCCCGTTCATTTGAGAGTAGGGTAGTGTCTGATGTTAGCCTTCCTTATGCCCGCTCCAACGCATCAGAACTGCCCACATAGAGTGCGTCTCGATATCCGCATATGGTGGAGTGAAGTTCAGCTGCCGAGTACATGGGCGTCTGTGTCCCGCGCCCAAGATGGCATTAAGGTGATGGGGCTCAAAAGTGACAATTTGCCACCTTATCTTGATGGTGTGATCGCGGAGCGTCGAGTTCGCTTGTGAGAACTCCCGACCGTATGAAGATTGCACTCCTTGGGCTCTCAAAATGAAGTTCCAGCCTGACAGCGTCAATCCGGTGTACAATTCTGGGGAATTCTTGTGTAAGTGGCTCCCTTGGGTAATGTGCTCCTCAGGAAGTATTTGTTCTCCTTATGTTTGTGTACCACTTCTTCCCTTTATCGGCCTCACCCATCGGGTTCCGTATTGACGGTGGCGTTGTCCGCGCGGAACAGTTGGTGCTGCTGGGACTGCTGCCCAGTCTGATCCTCTTCTCCCGGCGCCCGATGTAGATGTGCCCTTTCCTTTGTCTTGCTCGCTCGCCATCAAGCTCCCGTCAAATCAAATGTATACCCAAATGTTATTCAAATCAAAATTAGTTTGATCATGCTGTTGCTTGTGTCACCCACACTTAGTCTCTAGCCACAATTACAACATTATGGCAAGACAATCCTCTTTTCAATTTACCAAAAAAAACAACAATATGCCTCAGGTATCTGCATAATTGATGGAATAAATTCTATGTAATTACTCAGACTTCGTACAACCTAATCACAATATCACTATCGCTACCATTTCATCATATAACACTTAGCAAAAATCCTCTCAACAACAACCTATGTAATTCACTAATTTCTATGCAATTCAACAATTTCATTCTCATGAAAATCCATCGCTTTAGCATATTCACATTAAGCACAACACAATTCACCCTACCCAACATGCACAACCCAAAATATTTTCACATTTCGAACTCAATTTAACTTCTTCCTATTCGCATACCAACCCTAGCTAGCAAGTTCGCAAAAATTCAATCCAATACCATGTATTTATCGAGTTCATAATCACAACGATATTACTTAACGTCAATCAACAATAACTTAAATAAATTCAAGCTCAATTTACACTTAGGGCAAGTTTTACTCACCTCACATGCTCAAAAATTGAAACTTTTATCAAAAAATTGAGGTTGAGTTCAAGAACATACTCTTTAATCCGATGATATCAAGAAAAGTTGAAGAAAATTCGATCCTAGGTCCGTGTCACGTTGGGGAAGGAGGGATTTTAGGGGTTTGTCGCTGAGGGGAGAAGAAATGGGGAAAATGAGGGAAATCGGGGATAAAAAGTGAGATTTTCGCGTGGTCACCTGGTGTGACTCGCCGCAAAATAGCCTCAACGTGTCACGGAGGGTAACGCGAGCACACCTCCGTGACACCTGAGCCATTGCGCCAAAGATTCGAATTTCTGTAATTTCTGAATAGGCTTCAACATGTCACTGAGGGTAACGCTGAGCACCTCTCCGTGACACGGAGCCAACGCGTACCACTATTTTGCCACCTTTTATTTTTTTTATCTTACCTCAATTTTTCCTTGTGATCCTTTGCATTTTTTCCTCCGCTCAACCTCGGAATTCATCTCACAACAAGAAATTGGTTAGAATTCAGCGTTTCAAACACAAACACAATATTTTTGTTTTATTTACATTTTTATATATATCATTTTCTTTTTTTCCTTTAACTAACTAATTCTACTTACAAATACAATTTAATGTTGCCTGCGCCGGCTCGTTTACCGTCAGCGTTCGACGTCATTAAGCTCAATCACCTCAGGGTGACGCCTGACGCTTCTTCCGAACACCCTCACCCATGTCCTGCTTACACCGATGCCCATTAACTGCGACCATGGCATCTCGATCTTCTTGCCACAACCTGCCTTGGGGTCCTTCACCGGTGGTTTTCCAATGGCTCATGAATCAACACTGAGCACACTGCTGATCACATCACGATCACCGAGTTCCTCGTACACGGACGGAAGCTTCGTGGCCTTGTACACATCAAATACCTCCACCTTTTCGTGTACTCCGCATGGTTAGCTTCCCTGCAGCTACATCAATTAGCGCTTTCCTGGGCCACCAAGAAGGGACGCCCCAAAATAAATTGGACTTCCACATCCTACCAAAATCTAGAACAATAAAATTTATCTAGAAGATAAGGGAGCCCACATTCACCAGCACGTCTTCCACAATGCCATTTGGTTTGGCCAAAGAATGGTCCACCACTGCAAGATCACTGTAGTTGGTCTAGGACTTCCTGCACTTCAACTTCTTTTGAACACCGATGTCGGCATCAAGTTAATGCTCTCGCTCCCAAATCGCATAGTCCGCAGCTCTGGATACTTTGCCCAATTGTGATTTGAATTGTAAAGCTCCCAGGGTACTTGAGCTTTGTTGGCAACCTATTCTGTATCCGGGAGGTGCACTCCCCAGTAAGCGCCACCTCATGGCATACTCCTGGTCAATCTGCTTTTGTTCGCTACGATGTCCTTGATATACTTTGCATACTTCTAAGACTCGCAAAACATCAACAAGAGGTAAATTAATGTGTACTTGTTTAAGCACCTCCATGAACTTTAAAACATGCTTCCTCCTTGTTTCTTAATCTTTAAGGGAACGGGGGTGGTGGTCTTTCTGTTCAGCTTCCTTCTTCTTTCCTCTCATCAACGTGTTCCCTCTCCTCACTTCCATCGCTCCCGACTGGCCAGGGTCTACTGCTCCACCCTCCTTAAGTTGTAAACCACTCTTGTGGTCACTGCATTCACTTGCTTTTGGGGTTGAGGCCGTGTCACTCGGTAGCCCTCCTCTTGGCCTGGTGTTTTGAGCTACGGTAAATTGCCCAAACCGGTACCCAGCCGCCTTAGTAGCTAACCGATTATTCTTGACCTGCTGCCAATTTTATATAAGCCAGCCTGCATTTGATCTTGGTTAGCTATCATTGTTTTGAACATTTCAATGTTGGGTGATGGTGGTGGAGGAGGTGCATTGTTGCTTCGTATCAAGGATCGATAGCTCACGCCTCCTTGGATTTCCGCGTCCCCGACTCAACTCGCCTTGATGGTCGTTAATACAAAGAGAAATTTGGGTGACTCCTCCAATTGAAAGTCAGAGTTGTTGCCATACCGTTGGTGATTATTTCTCTGAACATTACCAACAAAGTTCACTGGAATCAGATCTGCCCACAACACTCGCCTGGAGTGTTCATTACTGCCGCACACTTCACACAAAATCTCTGTACCATATTCACAGTGGGGCTTGAGACTAATTCAAGTCATATTGCCGGGCGGGTGTTGAGTCGAGCCTGTAACGCAGCTATTCGTGCAGCGATAGCTGTAAACCATCCACTTCTAAGACTCCAGCTTCTTTCCTAGTTCCTCCTCTGAAGAGTCCGCATTCCACTGATTTCAAGAAATACGATTTAACAAAGCATGTCGCCTCCTAATAAGTCTTTTCTAATGCTTGTCCCCACTCGCGAGTCTAGCAAAATTATTGTGTGGGGTTCCAAACCTATGAAAGTATGCACCAGCACACATTGGATTGGTGATGATGAGGACAATCCCGCAACATAGATTTGAATCTTTCAAGCTTGATACGCATTCTCAATCTCTTTGTTTAAAACTTAGAATTTGACTTAAGTCTTGCTATTTTACCGATGGAAAGAACCGTGGACAAAAATTTTCGTGCAAGATCATCCTGGAAGTGGTGATGGAATTCAGGTGGCCCGCCTTCAACCACCTCTTGCTTCTCCCAAAGTGAAAATGGGAACAATGTAAGCCTCTGGCCGTAATCGGATGACACTAAATGGGATGGTGTCACTTATCTCCAAATAGTTTTGGAGATGTTGTTGTGGATCCTCGTGAGGGAAACCTGTGAATTGCCCACTGATGTGCAGCAATTGCACCATATTCTGTTTAAGCTCGAACCTCCTCCCGGCTCGCCTTTGGCACGTTGTGATGTAACATTGTTAGCATGTGGATTGCCACTTCGCGAACCGCCCTGGGCCTGCAATGGCACTAACACGCCTCTCAAGTGGGGATTCTGTGGTTGCTCCAGGATTGTCTGGTCTGAGCAACCGCAGCCTTCTCTCTCTAGAGCTTCCTTTGACGATGGCACTGTCTTTCCTAGCCTAAGTATGAATCTACCCGCCTGGTTTCTGCCGTTGTTCAACATAATTCAATATCTCGCAAAAGACAGTTAGCACCAAGTTGTCAGCACTAATATAGAAATAGTAAACTAACACTTAAGACAACAATTTTACCAATTGCCACTGCAATACGCCAAAACTTGTTCGCAGGTTCCTTAGATGACTACACGCAAGTGCACGTGGCTCAACAAGTAGTAAATGGCCTGGCAAGCCAAGCATCGATCCCACAGGGACTGGATCAAGGTAATAATTGAATCAAGGTCAGCTGAACTTTAACTCTAAAAATGCAGACAATGCTTTAAAGAAGATTTTGGGAGTTTGTTTCCTAATTTATACCAATCTAAAACAAATGTACAATTTGAGTCTGAACTATAGTTATGAGCATGCTAAGGCTAAAATGAACATGTAGGGAAGTAATTTATCGATACCATTCGGTTAATCTTCCTTCGGTTGCTAGTCAAGAATTATTGTTATGGATTAAAACTCTCGTATTTAACCAACTTAAGAATCATGAACCTTCACCTACATTTCTATGATAAAAAGAAATTCATGCTCTAACCATACAAAATCGATTCCGTAATTGACTAATACGACTCGTGATATATTTCTATTCTGAAGGTAATTAAATTCTCAATTTTCCCAAACTAAGTAAAAGATCATATCCTATCAATTCACAACTTTCTAATTTCTTTCTTTTCTAAGATGAAACCGACTTTTTAGATATACATTAACATTGGCCACACATTAATGCAAAAGAAGAACAAGAATTAATAGAACAACCATGGAAGAAAAGATGAAAACCAAAATGATCAATAATTACATTCCACTACAAATGTTCTTAACCTCAGCAAGAAGTGAATTTTAGCCACTCATTTGTGGATTAAACATCATCAAATGAGTGTAAATCATACAAACAATTGAAATAAGGAGAAAGAGATAGAGAAGAAACTCCTAGAATTTTCATCCCCTCAACTACCTGTAAACTCACGTTCTTGCTCAACTAAGTCAGAATAATTAAAAATGAACCTAAGTGTGCTATTTATACTAGTGGAAATTTTTCCAATAACAAGCAACGGTCACGAGGGCACGCGAGCACGCTCCTGGACACGTCCCAAACGCGGACCCTTACTGGAATCCGGTCCTCCAGGTAATTATGACCAACGTGCCACAGCGTGCAACGCTGGGCTTGGCCACCCTGCCACGGCTCAACGCGCACCTTCACCGGAATTCCATGTTCTGTAATTATGTCCAATGTGCTGAGGCAAATGCGACCTCCACCGGAACTTGGCCAATGACCATCCGGGGCAGAATGCCTTCCGCGATGGCAAGCCGTGACACGCTCCAGCATCACGGAGCCCCTTAATTTGTCCGTATTTCCTTTGCCTTTTCCACGCTCGCTCGACTCCATTCCCGATTTCTCCCAACATGCATCTTAGCTTCCTAAAAATACATTTTTCCACAAAACAACACTAATCATGTTGCTAGTATAAATTCACATTTTAACTACAAATTACATGAGAATGTACAAATATCGATGGATAAACAAGACGAAATGAAGCATTTGAGTATCACTTGGCATATAATTCTCGCCTAAGATCATAATGGGTTGATGCCCATCTCTATTTCCATTGCCATGGCCATTTCCTATTCCATTTCTCCTTCCATTAACTCGGCGTGGAGGCATATTTCTGCAAATGCGTGTAGAACGAGTTAGAGGAATAGAGAGGTAGTTTTTCGCACGACATAGATCATGAAAGAAGGGAAATTTCCTAAAACGTCTTGTAGCCTCTTCTCCATAAGTGTGGCATGCTTCACACCCATGGAAAAGAATCTACTTAACGTGGATTTCAGACACCCTACGGCTACACCTAAACCTTCACTCTGATACCAAGTTTGTCATGACCCGAGCCGAGACCTCGAATCGAGACATCGACCTAAAGCCACGAATGTCTCCAAGTTAACTCATGGCATGTGCATATAGATCAAAAGCATAAACTAAAAGCAGGAATTAAAACATAGGCCTGAAATAATAGAGAAATTTGGGATGCATATCAACATAAGGGTTATAACCGCTAGCTTCATTGCCGAAAAACATTTATATATGCCATTCGAAAGCCTCTAGGAATATCCACAATATGGAACAACACCCCCACCAATCCTCTAGGTCTGAAATTGATAGACATGGTAAAACATAAAGCTGATATAGTCCCCAAAAGAATGAGGACTCACCCAAGCAGGATAGACTGGACTGGTCGAGAGCGAGCTATCGGCGAGACAAAGTCAGATCACCTAAACCTATCATGAGAAGATATAACATAGAGTATGCGGTCAGTACTTTGAATGTATTGAGTATGTAAGGTATGTAAAACATTCTAATGAAATGATATTTTGATATCGTGAGTATAAGTCAAGAAAGTTCATGTGAGTAAAGATTGCATGCTAAAGCCATAAATTTGGCGTATACATATTCATAAGATATTCATCATAATCTAAACAAAATGACCCAAAGTTAGAAATAGAAATAATATAACTTGTCATGCTTGGAAATCGTAAATGAAAGCTTCTAAACTGATCAATAGGTCAAATATGCTATAAAACATAATATCATGAGTCCTGAACATGAGTAACTGAAATTATGAGGAACAATGGGAGATTCGTCATAACCGACAACTATCATGTGTGAGCACATGAGGATCCCACGTCTTGCCTACGTGGAGGAGAGCTATCCTAAGCCTTGCCAGGGAAAAGGACGAATGAGGTGTGATATCATGAGTGTGCCCTTGGGTGGGGGAAGCACCGATGAGCCCGCAAGTGTATGGGTTGTACAAGTACATAGTGGCCCTTTTAAGAACCGAATGTCGAACCCACAGGACTGAACTACGTGGTAAAACCTTCTGAGTGTTAATTTACTATAACTTAATAATGAAGACAACAGTGTAAAGAAAATGTTTTTATATTTTGGAAACTTTTTATACTAAAGTAGAATAAGTATACAAGTGAGTTCAACTATGAATGTGAGCATGCCGAGGCTACAAATCAACATGTGAAGAAATTAATCATCGATCTACGTGGTTTATCTTTTCTCCGGCTGCTAGTCGGAACTTATGCCTATGGATTAAACACTCGTATTTAACCCAAATCCCAAGAATCATGAACCTTCCACCTACATTTCTGTGATAAGAAGAAATTCATGTTCTAGCCATACAAAACCGATTCCACACATGAGTAATACGACTTTCAGGTATATTTCTATCCTGGAAGGTAAATCAATTCTCAATTTTCCCAAACAAAGAACAGATCATATCCTATTAATTCACAACTTTCCAATTCTCATATTCCTCTCTGTGAAACCGAACTTTTGGATTTACATTAATATCTGCTTTATATTAATGCGTAAGAACAAGAATTAAATAGAACAACTATGGAAGAAAAGATGAACCAACCAAATAATCAACAATTACATTTCAATACAACAATTCATAACCTCAGCAAGAAAGGAATTAGCCACTCATTTGTGGATTGAACATCAAGCAACGAGTGTAAATCATGCAAACAATTGAAAGAAAGAAGAAAGGGATAGAGAAAACCCTAAGAATTTTCGTCCTCTCAACTGCCCGTAACCCACTTCTTGCTCCACCAAGTCGAATAATTAAAATGAACCTAAGTGTTCTATTTTATACTAGGGATAATTTTTCCTTGGACATTACAACGTGTCACGGAAAGGTATCATGTGGAGCACGCTCCTGCGGACACGGTGCAACGCGGAGGCTTTCCGGAAGTTGGCCGCCCAGGTAATTAGCTCCTAACGTGGCACGACATGCAACGCGGAGCATGCTCAGCTGCGTTACTAAGATTTCACTGAATGTCGTGATTCGGGGAAATTAATTCCAACGTGCTACTGCTCATCAGCTAATTCTCTCCTCGAATTTCTTGAATTTATATCTCCTGACAGAATGCATCCGATGGTAGCGTGTCACGGCTCCATCGCGGAGCCCTTAAATTCCTAGCTTCTCCACTCGCTTCCTTGCTCGTTCCCGAGTCCTTCTCCGATTTCTCCCAACATGCATCTTTAACTCAAAAAGTATGTTTTTCCTCCAAAACAACGCTAATCATGTTGGTTAGTATAAATTCACACTTCCCTACAATTTACATGCGAATGTAATATTGTTGGATAAACAAGGCAAAGTGACATACTGATATCAATTGGGCATATAAATATGACCTGCATCACCACCACACTTAAAATCTTGTTCGTCCGAACAATACTCCTACACCTCATGAAATTGATATCCTATCATGGCTACTTTGGCTCGACAACTGAGCTACGGTTATACTGATTATTTTCATAACAAATCATCAAGAAAACATGCATAGTATCATCATTACAATGACACTTAATAAATCAAGACCTCCTAACTCAAGAATCGACTCTCGATATTGGCAAACTCATGCAAATTAAATACCAAGATATCCGACACGAATTTCAAATTCTTTTCTTCGTCAAGCATGCGCCTCACATCACAAGAGAATTTCCCTCTTTAGATCAAAGGAACTCTAAATTATTTCATGCAGGGGCATGTAAGCACACAATTTCACTCTCTCTCCCAAAAGAATTCACATGCATCGGTTATGACCTATAGGCTTGCCTTCTAGTGTATTACTCAATTAATATAAGGACGCGTGATGTAAGATCACGAGGACTTAACGGTTGTAATGTCGATTTATGGAACTAGTAGATAATGGGCTAACCAATAATAGCAACTAGCATCCTTAGCACTTTTTCAATACATTCCATCAATTCGACATAGTTTCTTCCTTCCTCCTTTCGAAGTCTTTCTTTATTTTTGTCACCACTTTTTTAACACACTGCATCAAACAACAAAAAAATAAGTTATATAACTTTATTTTACATCTAGCAAGTACACCTTGACTCTTTTCTTCCTTTTCATCACTCTTTCTTTTCCTCTCTTTCTTTTCTTTTCATCATTTCTACCTCTTTATAATTGTGGAAAATTATATATTTTCTTGAGCGCTTAAGAGCTTCGTGATTAGGTTTACTTCGACAATGAAAAAGAAGGGGTTAAACTTGGCTCTGCCAATCTCTTTTGACCAAAGAAAAAAATATAGGCTAAAGGCTCGATGGGCTAACTAGGATTTACTCTTCAAGGTGGATATGAAAAGGATAAACAAGAAAAACTTTTTTGGTTAAACAAAGAAACGCCTACTCCTTTCCTACACTAATTTCCTCTATTTTGTTTCACACACAATGTGCAAGTTCTAGACACTTCACAATAGCATGGAATAACCAAACCTCACTATACACTCGATGCACATGCTCAACTCAAGACATCTTCACGTACCTTTAATCAGCTAATTACAAGAATTCAAAATTAAGCTCAATCACACCGAATCGAATTCTATGGCCTAAGTGTCTCACATATGTACAAAAATTTGCATGCTTCTAACGAATCATCTTCAGCATAAATATTATGTAAAACACGCAACCAAGATTTCTTAGCTATAGAGTAGCAACATGCATGGGATACAACCAACATACCAAAAATTTAAAATAACTACTCCTATCGACTGCATTTCCCTTAAGTCGGTCGTCATCCATCCATCATAGGGAACGGTCACTATTTACGACTTTGTCTAATGGGACTCTTCTCGGCAAAAGAACATAAAACAAACTCCGAGAACTAAAAGTAAAAATAGTTACGAAAATTTTAAAATATCGATAATTTCGACAAAAACTATTTACACACTGGTATCAAAGATTCACAAAGACACACACAAATTTCACAAACAAGAAGTATTTACAAGCTGAACATACACATAAAAACAAGGTCACAATTTTTCAAACACAAAGAACAATTAACATGCGATTGCATACAAGACAAGACAAAACTCACACCTAACTACCCCCACCCCACACTTAAAATCGAACACCGCCCCGAGTACCATACAATCACAAAACAGTAAAGGTGGGTGGGTGAAACTCCCCGATCAATCAAAGTACTCCACTTTCACGTGTTGCCGCCGTTCATGTTTGAATCTCCCATCGTCCTCCTCCGACTCAACATCGGAATCCTCGCGACGTGTCTTCTCATCAGCTGGGGATATCATCCACGGGCTCCATAAAAGTTGGGCCCACACGACATAGTGCCCTCGCTGCCAGCCAAAGGTAACTAAGTCGAGCGCTACATACCATCCTCCGCAAGCGCCTCCCCCGCCTATGCATAATGAGCATCTGCATTTTCAACATGTGGGCTATTTTGGGCCATCCCGAGCATGTCGCCAAGAATGTGAGAACTGGCCCGTGAGTGGTGTCTGGTGCCTTAGTCTTTGTGACATCTATGGCACGCCACTCCATCCGCGGGATGTAGCTCCAGTGGCCTCTTCCCTACCTCCAGGCCCCTCAGAACGTAGTCGCAACCCGCTCAAACCTGCATCAAGGTTCTTTGATGCAACCGGGCTCTCTTCATGGCGGATATGATCACCGCCTACATTAATCTCTGTACTTTTCATCGTGGCATACACTAAGGCATACACGATCCTGTGTCACATCCGCCATGTGCACCTAATCAAACAGAGCAGTCACTTAAGGACTTCGTTTCCTCGTTCATCCGTGAATAGGGCGTTGTCTGATGATAGCCCTCTCCTTATGCCCGCTCTTCCAAACTGTCAAGCCGACCGGCTCACACAATGTGCGTCCGATATCCGCATAAGGTGGAGTGATATTCAAATGCCGAGTACGTGGGCACGTGTTCGTGCCCCTAAGATAGCATTTGAGGCGGCGAGGCCTGTGCAGACACCGCCCTTATCTTGACTGGTGTGACTGAGCGTCGGGTTCCACTTGGGTATAGAATTTAATCAAGTGCGTGATTGCACTTTGGGCCGTCAAAATGAAGCGCAGCTCGGCAAAGGTCAATCCGTGTACTATGCGGGGAACTCCCAGGCTAACGGGTGCCCTTGCAATATGCTCCTCAGGGAAGTATTTGTTCTCCTTGTGTTTCGTACCACTTTCTTCACTCGGGCCACCCATCTCGGTCTCCATAGCTGGCGGCGCCGGCCGCGTGAAACCACCGGTGCCGCCACCGCCGCTCCTACCTCACCGTTTCTTCCGGCGCCGATGTAGATGCGCCCTACTCCTTGTCCTACCTGCTTGCCATTGTTCCTTGCCAAAGAAAACAGATGGGCCCCAATGTCGTGGCCAAATTAAATTAGCTTCGACTAAGGTTGGGTTTGGCTCTACCCACCCCACACTTAGTCTTCACCTCTCATTTTAGCATTTTGGCCAGATCATATTTGTTTCTACTTTTTACAAAAAATGAGAAAAACTAGAACAAACTAAAAACACAAACAATATTGCCTCGCATTCTTTAATTCACGCATAACCTCTATACCAATGCATACTGCATAGCCTAATCCCAACATTACCATCAATAACATTTACCACATTGCACTTAAGTACATGAAAGAAAAGAAAAGAAAAAAAACACAACAACTATGCAATTATACAAACCTATGCTATCTACCCGTTTGTATACCACCATTCCACTCCCCCGAAAATCCGTCGATTGTTCTTTCGCATATTACACAGATAATGCACCCAACGATTTTCACCCTACATATACACAACCACAAGAATTCACAATTCACAAAAGTTTTCACACCATGTTCAATTCCAACCCTAGCTATAATTTTCCACAAATTCGATCAAGCACATGTTTTATCGATTCATACCATTACAAGGATATTAATAACATAAATTAACAATACTTGAATGAATTCAAGTCTACTACCTAGGCTATGGTTTACTCACACCTCATGCTAAAAATCAAAAGAAATTCGACCAAAATTGAGATAGAAGTGATGAACGTACCTTTAAATTGAAGAATCAAGAAATTGACGAAATTATACACCTAGGGCCGTGGACACGTTGAGTGGAGAGGATTTTTGGGAGGTTTGTCGCGTGAATGAGAGAAATGAGAAAAAAATGAGGGGATTTGGGGTTAAAAAGGGATTTTCGCGTGGGTCGCCCGTGACCCGGTGTGACCCGACGCGATTAACACTCCAACGTGTCACTGAGGGTAACATGAGGCTCCTCCTTCGTGACACGGAGCCATCGCGCAGTATTCTGGAATTTGCAAATTCCAGATTTTTGCCAACGTGTCACTGAGGGTAACGCTGAGGCCCTCTCCGTGACACGGAGCCATCGCGCAGCTCACTGCTTTTGCCACTTAAAAATTATTTTCTTACCTCTCATTTTTCTCCTTTGCATTCCTTTGCATTTCTTCCCCGATCAACTCCGAAATATATCTTTCAACAAGAAATCGGTTAGAATTCCAAGGTTTGACGACTATAATATTTTTATTTTTCTAGTTACACACTCTATACATACATACATATATATGTATTTATTTATTTTTTTTTTTCTTTCTTTTTTTTTCTTTTTTCCTTTTCTATGTAAATTTCACAACAACAATTCACGGTTGCCTCCCGTGCGCGCTCGGTTTACCGTCTCGGCTTGACGTCAAGCTCATTCCTCCCTAGGGTGACGGATGTTTTCTCACGACCACGCCCTCACCCCCCGCTGCTTACCTTGTCGTGGGGCTTCTCTCATTAACTCTCGAGACTCAAAGCCCGAAAGCAACATCAGCTTGCTCAAGCACATTGATGACCGAGAGTTCCTCGCACACGGCCGGGAGCTTGGTGGCCTTGTACACATCGAACACCTCCACCTTGTCATGTGCTTCGCATAGTTAGCCGCCCCGCAGCTACATCTATTAACGCTTTCCCTGGGCCGCTAAGAAAGGCCGCCCCAAAATAAATGGGACTTCAGCGTCTGGCTCAAAATCCAACACAACAAACTCTACCGGGAAGATTAGGGAGCCGACTTGCACTAGCACGTCCTCCACAATACCATCTCGTCTTGCTAAGGAACGATCCGCCGCGAGCCGCAAGATCACCGCTGTAGGTCTAGGGACTCCCTAGCCCCAACTTCTTGAATACCGAGGTCGGCATCAAGTTAATGCTCGCTCACAAATCACATATCCGCGAGTCGATACTTTGCCCGATTGTTATTTGAATTGTGAAGCTCCTGTTTTTGAGTCGTAGGGCAATCTGCCTGTATCCGAGAAGGTGCACTCCTCCGTAAGAGCCACCGTGGCATACTCCGTAAGCCTGCTTTTGTTGGCCACGATGTCCTTTATGTACTTTGGTGTACTTAGGCACTCCCCGCAAACATAACAAGAGGTAAGTTAATGTGTACCTATTTAAGTACCTCCATGAACTTTTGAAACACGCTCCTCCTTGTGCTTCTTAATCGTTGAGGGAACGGGGGTGGAGGTCTTTCCCGATTCAAAGATCTTTGTGCTTCCCCTTTTCATCATTTTGCTCCCTCTCCGCTCTCGCTCCCGACCGCTGAGGTGGTCTTTCCGGTTCCACTCCGGCTTTCCAACCGCAACCACTCGTGGTCATCGCATTTACCGCTCGTCGGGGTTTGTGTCGCTAGGCAGTCCTCCTAGGCCTGGTGTCTCGGGCTCCAAAGAACCGCCCAAACCGACATCAGCCGCCTTGGCACTTAGCCGATTGTTTGCTGACTGCCTGCCAATTTTACATAGTCGGCCCGCACTTGAGCTTGGCTAGCTATCAATGTCTTAAACATCTCCTCAACGTCGGGTGATGGTAGGAGGAGGGGCATTGTTGTTCGGTATACCGTGCTCGATAGTTCGTGGCCCTCCTTGGATTCCTCTCTGCATACCCCGACTCGAACTCGTCCCCGATGGTTGTAACTACCCCAAGAGAAATTGAGATTCCTCCGCTAGAGTTGTAGCCGTTCCATATCAAGCAGATTGTTCCTTTGTGCATTACCGACAAAGTTCACCGAAATCTGGGATTTGCTCCACAACACTCGTACTGAAAGTGCTCATTGGCTCGCATTACCACACCAAATCTCGTCAGACCGCATTTCATCAGCTTGAGACTCCACTCAAGCCTATGCTGTCAAGTGGTGTTTATTGATTCCGCAAGGTGTTTATCTCGTGCAGTGATAGCTATAAACCCATCCACTTCCAAGACTCCAGCTGCTTTCTCTTGCTCCTCCCTTGAAGAGTCTCGCATTCCACTCGAGTTTCCCTGCAAATACGATTAAGCAAAGAATAAAGCTCCTCGTAAGTCTTTTTCTAATGCTTTTTCCCCAGCTGCCGAATCCAACAAGATTTTTGGGGGTTCCAAACCTCTATAAAGTGTGCACTAGCACATTATTGGATTGATGATGATGAGGACACCCCGCAACAGTTGGATTTGAATCTTCTCCTTAAGTTTGGATACTGCATTCTCTCCTTCTTTTTGTTTGAAACTTAGAATTTGACTTCTAAGTCTTGCTGTTTTACCGGAAGGAAAGAATCGGATCAAGAACTTCTTTGCAAGATCATCCCATGTGGTTATAGAGTTTGGTGGCTCACTTTTCAGCCACCTCTTGGCTTCCTCCTAAAAGTAAATGAAACAGTGTAAGCTCGACATAGTCTCGTTGACACTCAGCTGGGATGTAAGTGTCACTTATCTCCAAAAAGGTTTGAAGATGTTGTTGTGGGATCCTCGTGAGGGAGACTCGTGAACTGCCCGCTTGTGTGCAAAGAATTGCACATGTTCAAGGCTTAAGCTCGAACCTCCCTCCCGTTCAGTTTGCGAATGCTAGATGTGACATTGGCTAGCATGGGATTGCCATCGCGAACCGGCCTAGCTGCTATTTCCTCGGGCAACACACGCAGCAAGAAAGTGGTGGATTCTTGGTGGTTGCTCCATAATGGCTTGTTTGAGCAAATTCCAATTTTCTTTTCCCTAGAGCTTCTCTCCATTAGCGATGGAATTGTCTTTCCTACTTCTAAGGATGGATCCACCAAATCATTGTCTCTTGCCGTTGTTCAACAGAATCTGTTATCTGCAAAATACAGGCTAAGACCAAGTTGTCAACAATAAAATACCGAAATAGCAAACTAACACTTAAGAAAAATTAAAATTTCACTCAATTGCCCTGGCCCCCGCAACGGCGCCAAAAACATGATGAGCCGCAAGTGTACGGGTTGTGGCCAAGTAATATAGTGGCCCTTTTTAAGAACTGAATGTCGAACCCACAAAAAAACTGGACTACGTGGTAAAACCTTCTCGAGTGTTAATTTACTATAATCCTAATAATGAAGACAAATAACATAAGAAAAGTTTTTATATTTTGAAACTATTTTTATACTAAAGTAGAATATTTATACAAGTGAGTCCGAACTATGAATGAGCATGCTGAGGCTAAAACGAACATGTAAAGAAATTAATCATCGATCTACGTGGCTTATCTTTTCTCCGGCTAAGGTCGGAACTTATGCCTATGGATAAAACTCTCGTATTTAACCCAACTTAAGAATCATGAACCTTCCACCTACATTTCTATGATAAGAAGAAATTCATGTTCTAGCCATACAAACCGATTCCACACTTGACTAATACGACTTTCAGGTATATTTCTATCCCGAAGGTAAATCAATTCTCGATTTTCCCAAACTAAGTAAAGATCATATCCTAGTTAATTCACAACTTTCCAATTTCTGCTTCCTCTCGTGAAACCTATTTAGATTTACATTAATATTGGGCCGATATTAATGCAGTAACAAGAATTAAATAGAACAACCATGGAAGAAAAGATGAAATAAATCAATAATCAACAATTACATTTCAATACAACAATTCATAACCTCAGCAAGAAGGGGAATTAGCCACTCATTTGTGGATTGAACATCGTTAAATGAGTGTAAATCATGCAAACAATTGAAAGAAAGAAGAAAGGGATAGAGAAACCCTAAGAATTTTCGTCCTCTCAACCGCCCGTAACCTACGTTCTGCTCCTACCAAGTCAGGAATAATTTCAAAAATGAACCTAAGTGTTCATTTATACTAGGGATAATTTTCCTGGAATAATAGCAACGCAATGTCTGAGGCACGCGTAGCACCGCCTCTCCATGACACTAAAAAGGGTGCAAACGCCGAGGCTTTCTCGGGAAGTTGGCCGCCCAGGTACTGCTCCTAACGTGGCACGGCATGCAACGCGGAGCATGCCTAGCGTGCTACGGAACGCGGACCTTCATCAAATGTCAAGATCCGGGAAATTAATTCCAATGTGCCACTGCCTGATCACTTTAATTCTCTCGGAATTTCTGAATTTATATCTCCCTGGATAATGCATCCGTGATGACAGCGTCACGGCTCCATCGCGGAGCCCTTTAATATTCCTTGCTTCTCCACCTGCTTCCTTGCTCGTTCCCGAGTCTCATGATTTCTCCAACATGCATCTTAATTCCATAAAAAGTATGTTTTTCCCAGAAACAACGCTAATCATGTTGGTTAGTATAAATTCACACTTCCCTATAATTTACATGCGAATGTACACACATTGTTGGATAAACAAGGCAAAAGCGATGCATTTGGGTATCAATTGGGCATATAAATATGCCCCAGATCAAGCACTCTGTTGAGAGATCCCAAAAGAATACATCCTATGTTGACACATAGTTAAGAGATCGGGGTCCTCAGAATCCCTAGCCTACTTGGTGCTAGACACTACTCCCAAAATATGTATATTGCTCATATAATCATATTCTTAAAATATAGCTTAAATCTGAATATTGAAAGTCTTGACTCTGAATATTTTATAAACTGACCTTATAAGCCTTGGCTGAAATCATGATAAGCATACTTAACTTTGCATGGGTTTGTCCAAGTCATGAAATCATACATACTTGAAATAGACTTCATAATTCAAACTCATGGAATCATAAGTTAAGAATTCATAAATATTCATGCATTCGAGATAACTCATCATGCTTGAAATCACATACTCATAAGCTTAATTTCATAAATCATGCATAGTAGGGCATACTTTTTATAAAACTTGAAAACATGAAGTGATAATCAAATTGAGTGTAAAATATGCCCATTAGTCTTAAATCATTAATAGAAACATGAGCGGATTGGACCCACAGACATAGCATGGATATCTACATAGAATTGGGTTAAAACCCTAGAATTTGCTATACACTTGAGACTTGAATTCATGAATTAGAGAAGAAATTGGGCATGAGTGTAGAATAAATCACCCATTCATGTCCCTACATACATGGGTAAACTAATTTCTAAGCTGGTCTTGAAAGTCTAAGAGGATTTAGAGTGAATCTTATGAGGAACCATAGCTTGATCTTGGAAGAGGATAATAAATTCAATAAATGTATGAGAGCATAATGATATAGGCTAGGTTAAACCCTCTTAAAACACTCTTTAGAAATCCAAAAATTGAGTCATTAAGGAGTTAGAAGCTTAGAAATTACAAAAATATTTTTAATGATCCGGCTGGGAAAATAACTTTGCTAGACCCAACGACCCACTCGATGATCCATCAGGTCAAGTAACGGATCATTATTTGATCTGTCACCACTAGAGCAAAACCCAAATCCTAATCTTTTCTTCACTCAACGAGTCACTTAATGAGTCATCAGGGGACTTGATGACTCATTTCCCCAATCCGTGAAGTATACTGGAATTCAACACCTTCTCCACCACTGCACACTTAATGGGTGATACCACGACTTGTGGGGAGTTTTAACAACTCTTCACACCACCCGTCAGGACTTTCGAAAAGTAAAATTTTTCCCTAACTTGACACCACTTAACGGATCGATCAACGACCCATTAGGTCACTTTATGTGTCACGGAATGACTTGTTCTGTGACTTGGTGCGGACTTTCCTATTTTCTCTATTTCAACCCTCGGGTTTAATCTTAGGGACTTTTTAGAGTGTAATTTAAGTGGCTGTGAAGCATAGAACATTGTGATTATATGTTGTACTTGATAAATGAAGAGTTTTATTTAAAATAGTTGAGGTTTCAGATTGCTTACGAGGTATGTTATGGCAAAACCTTTTTCAGTAAGATTCTTTCATCATATAGTCGATATGACTTGTTATTTATTATTTTAATACTCGTAGAAGTGATATTTATTGATGGTTGGATGCTGGAGTAATGTACATATATAAATGTGTTATGTCTTTATGAGAATAGCCTTGTTTTATTTGTTTCCTCATTTGAAAGCGACATATAACTTTCATATAATTTAATTGTCACTTAATCGTCTATTATTAGGTTGTTGCCTTGCCGATGCCTTGAGGGCTTGTGTTTATCTTCTTAGTATTAAATATTGATATTGATAGTTCACTAGAAAGATTCGTGTGTAAACCAAGTAGTGGTGATGCCTATAGCTATATATAGCTCACCTTTGACGTATCAGAATGCTTTTAGAGCTATAATGCTAGCTTTATAGTGTTATCTTCGGGTTGGTAATTGTTATGGCTGCCCCTTGAGCTATGCAGGTTAGTTGCACGGCACTACACCCTATTTTTAGTAATCTTATAGCTTGAAATTACATACAAATTGTCGTATAGGTCGCTTAGAGCCACTCTTTCTGTTTCTAGACTTTGATTCTATAATTATCTTCATGATTGTCTGGTTAGCGGTAGAAATATGAGTTATGCCTATGAGATGATACATAGGCTGCCAAAGGGGCAAGTAATAGCTATGCCATGCCTACATGACTGCACTATGCTAATAGAGCGACATGAAGTCCAAAGTAGACTATGTTGAGGCTTGTAGAGCCCTTTTGAGTTATATTTTCTTATGGACTTCCAAATTGCTTAAAGTGGCATCGCTAACATATTGTTGAACCTCAGTTGGATGAAATACATTTATATGGGCCCTGTGTGACCAGGGTATAGTTACAGGAGCCAAGAAAGCTTAAGATGTAGATATAGGACCCTTGTATGTTCATATGCAGATTGCCTAAAGGGCTACATACAAAGGCACAAATTGCCTAAGAAAGCCATATACAGAAACACAGATCGCCTAAGAAGGCTACATATAAACGGATACAATTTGCTTACAGGGCTACACATAGAAGTATAGATTGCCTAAGCATGCTATATACATATACAAGCTTATTGCCCATGAAGGGATAGGTACAGTTGAGTTACAGAGTTCCTACTGGGCTACAATGTTACCAATAAGGGTGCATAGTTTAAGATGTATTTGTCATGGCTTATGCGGGCTCGGGTAAGTTATTATTTGTTATTTTTACTTGCCATACTTGTAGAAGCCTGGTTAGATTCTTATTTGGTTATTGTTTGTACAATATACATTATAAATTAATGAGATCATTTAGGTTATCTTCAGCCTCTTTTAGCTGATTACATAAAGTACGTATTATAATCTTCCATTTTAGCTTTTATCAGCTTAAGTACTTGGTGCATTATTGAACTGATGCCTTGAGCCAGGGGACTTTGCATTCTTGCCTACAGGTTCTGATAGACAAGAATGTGGAGCTACATAGTAGAGCAGTCGCGTTCTAGCAGATTGGCCAGCTCCCTTATTTTGGAATTGCCATACTTTTGAGGTTTACTTGTCTTTTGTTTTACAACTGTTGGATAGGACGGTGCCTATCTCGGCAAAGTACTTATTCTTAAAGGCTTAAAAATTATGGATTGTATAGATGTATGTAGTTATCCAAGTTGGCCATATCTTTTGTATTAACTGTTTGATAGTTTTGATGTCCTTGTACACACACACATATGTATATATGTATGTATGTTTACTTTTATCTTATATGATTTTACACCCCATGATGGTCTTGTCAGTCAGCATAAGGATTTGTGATATAAAAAAACATGATGGTCTTATCAGCCTGCATAGGATTATATAGATATATAGTGATCTGCTGGGTCAGCTGAATTACTATGCAGGTTATTGTATTGTGGCTGTCACCCCCCAGAACTAGGGTAGGGTGCAACTGGAACTTGATTCATGGTCAATCGAGAAGCCGGCTATATAGCATCTATAAATGTAACACTAAGGCTGACCAAGCTACCTGTCACAACCAACCAAGATAAATACTGGGCCAATAATGCCTTGACAATTATAAATATGGAACCTGGAAAGCCGACAAGGCTACAATAAAGCTAAGAAAGGAAATGAACAACCGATATGACTACACAACCCACACTACCATATAAAATAGTCCACATCAGCCTCTACAGAGTAAACAAACTGAAATGCACGGGAAAGGGCCCCGGCCTACCCACGTTGTACACAAAACTGAAAATAGTCCAAACTAGGACATGGCTCCTGGAAGAGAGGAGCATACCACTATTCTACTGAAGTCTGGCTCCTACTACGTCCGATGATCTAAGCCTCAGCCTGTACCTGCAGCACGATTGCAGGAAGGGTCCCAAGATGAAGGGACGTTAGTACGAATAAAATGTACTGGTATGTAAGGCTGAAAACTATAAACATGTAAGATAAAAATGATAACTAGGCCAG
>JACEIK010005151.1:101840-116896 GCA_018107945.1 Datura stramonium | reverse complement strand
TGCCCACTGGAATTTTTCCCTCGGCAGGTCTATTGCAAAGTGCCTGTGCATTGCTCGGCGAGGCATGCTACTTCTCGCACACAGCACATGGTGTGAAACGGCTTCCATCGTACGGCAAGGCCTGGCGTGGCACGGTGCTGGGCGCGCCAATGGCCTAGAATGGCACGCTAGTGGCCTATGTAGCCCCTCTCTATTGCAACTTCATGTCATCTTCCTTGCAATGCTCTTCCAACTTCTTTCTTATGAATTAAGAATCATATTTAGTCCCTCCTAAGCATTTTAAACTTACAAAGCAAAGATTAATCATGTCAGTTAGTGCATACACAAAAATATTCAAAATCACGTGAGAATGTAATTAATTAAATTGACAAACTTGATTAAATAAATTATAAAATAGCACTTGAGCACGTGATTATGCCCAAGATCACTACCCCACACTTAAAGCCTTGTTCTTCCTCGAATAACACTTTTTCATCTCATGCACATAAAGACTCACACATAACTAATTGAAGCAAGGCAATTCAAGCAAAGGCTACAATGATTGTTTTAGATAGCAAGTTAAATATAGAGCATGTAAGATATAACCACTAAAATCACATATAACTACGTTAAGACTTCCTAGCCTCAAGAATTGACTCTCAAACTCAACAAACCCATGCAAATTAACCAATGAAGAAATACAACATGAATTTTATCATTCATCAAACATGTGCCCTCACAACAAGAGAGTTACCCATGTTTTCACTCATCATTTTTTTCAAATTATGACATATATGGGTGTATGAATAAGAAATAAGTTCACTCTCACAAAGAATTCACATGCGACATGTATTGACCCATAAGATTGCCTTCAGTGTTTTACTCAACTAATTTAAGAGTGTTTGAAAGTAAGATCAAGTAGGACTTAGTGGGTTGCAATGTAAGCTAAGGGGTGGGTAGATACTATCATGGCCAGTAATAGTGACTATCTTCTATAAGTGCTTTAAATCCATCACACTATTAGTAGGAATTTCCCTCCTCTTATTTCACCTTTATTCTTTTCAACTCCCATTTTCCTCTTTTATTTCCCCATTTAATTAGGCACACTTAAGCTGTTAGTAAGGAGTACTTGAGCAATTTTATTTAATTTGCTTTTTTGCTCTTTTCTTCTTTTACTTCCTACTAACTCTTAGTCATTTTAAACATGTGCACCTCTAGTCTTTTCTTTATCTTCCACAAGTACTCTTTCCTTTCTTCTTCCAACTCCTCACTCCTTAACTCTCTTTTGCAATTTCACATAAGCACTTAGGAGTTTTGGATCAAATTCAAGGCTATTGAAAAGAAGGGGTTAAGCTCATGTTGTGGCTAGCAATGAATAGGCTAAGGGCTCAATGGGGCTAGCTAGGATTGTCTCAACGTAGGTAAAGCGATGGATAAAAATTAGGCTCATTTAAAGAAATGCCTAAATCATCTCCTACAATCGACATCCCTCATTTCATTTTGTATACACACCAGGAAAGTTCTAAGACACTACACAATAACATGGAATATTAAGAAACCTTACATTTACAACACATGCACAATTCAAGACCAATTCAGCAGACTCTTAACTCAGCTAATCACAAGAATTTAGAATTAAGCTTTAAGCATATAGAGTCACATTCAAGAGCCTAGGTGACTCAAACAGAGTTATACAATTGCTAAGAATGCTTCCAAATTTACAACACTTGCATCTCACAATCGTGTATAGCACATAACAAGAACATCAAACCATCAATCAGCTAAGGGTTCAGAACAAAAACCTATTGACTAATTTTCCCTCAAGACGGTCGTCATTCATCCATCATTAGGAAAAGTCTCTAACTATGACTAAAAATAGCTATATCCTGATAAAGAAAAAATTTATTCATTGGTTCAAAGTGCCCCCCGTTGGAAAAGATCCGAAAAGAAAAACCAACAGGTGGGTGAATTATGCTCAACTCCAACTTTTTTTTCATCAAACAATACCATACCAAGCACTAATTTCACCCGAATTCACTAAGAACAAAATTTTGAAAATTTCCCTCACCCCACACTTTAATCAAGCTATGTCCCCAAAACATAAAATAAGAATACTACAAGGGTGAGAAATACTTCCTGAGGCATCTAAGCCTAGCTAGCAGAAGGTTTTCCTTCATTTTTGCACAAGTGGGTCATTGACCCCACACTCATCCTCGTTCCATGCTCCTTAGCTTCCTCTTCTAAGGATACTCAGACTTCCCCTCAATCTGTGCTTAAATCACCACAACAACAACAAAAAGTGAAAATAAAAAAAATCAAACAAAAGGAAAATAAAATTATACCTGAGCTACCCTTGGGTTGACTCCCAAGTAGCGCCTGATTTTACGTCGCGGCACGACGTGGACTATCCTTCTCAGGATATCCTCAAACCAATTTTCCTTTTCGAGAACCATCTTCTTCTCTTTTTATTTTTCGAGGGAACAACTTCCACTCTGTAACTCTCTTCTTCCAACTTCTTCTTCAACTTAAGCCCTCCATTAGATTCGGGCTGAAATGTGATCATCTCCTGCAGTAGTGGACCCATGCAATCTACCACCCCACACTTAGCATCTAACAATACATTGATCTTGAAAAGATCTCTGTAGTGTGTGGGTGGGTTGATCTCTTGGTAAACTCTAAAGATCTCTTCTTCATCATCGACCCTCATTTTAAGGGTACCTACTCTCACATTTATGGTTGCTCCTCCAGTGGCCAAGAATGGCCATCCCAAGATCAGGGGTACCCTTTCATCAATCTTAAAGTCAAGTATGATGAAATTAGTGGGTATAATGAACTTACCTACTTTGATGAGAAGGTCCTAAATTATTCCCTCTGGTGCCACTATGGACTTGCCTGCCAGCTACAACATTACTCGTGTTGGCCTCGGCTGACCCAACCCCAAGGTGTTAAATAGAGATAGAGGCATTATATTTACTGTTGCCCCTAAGTACAAAGACCTCTTATCACTTTAGCTTTACCAATTTGTATTGGGAGGGTAAATCTCCCTGGATCCTTGAGCTTTTTCGGCATCTTTCCAATTACCCTATAGCTGCACTCCTCAGTCAGTGCCACCGTTTGAACATCCACTAATCTAACTTTGTTGGACACCACATCTTTCAAGTACTTAGATTACTTTGGCATTCCCTACAAAACATCAAGTAAGGGCAAATTGATGTGAAGTTCTTTGAAAATCTCAAAGAACTTTTTAAAACATTCCTCCTCCTTCTTGAGTCTTTGCAGGAAAGGTGGTGGTGGTCTCTGTGCTGGCTGCAATGATAATTATGAATTTTGTTGCACAACACTTTGATTATATCCCTTGTCGGTAGATGGGCCCTGTGTAATACCCTGGAAGTGCATAGGAGTAGATCCGAAAGTGAAAAATTGAAAACTGCAAAAAATGGGGAAAATATCTCAGGATGGGTCTGTTGTAATGAGTCGTGGTTAAGTTCAATCTAGGTGACAGTGTGAACCACGGGAGACATGACGACTCATTGTGGGAAAAAATGAGTCGTCGTTAGCAATCATGGGAACCAACTAGGTTCTTCAGGTGGAATACAATAGGCGTCCCAATGACTCGTTGGAAGAAATCACGAATCGTTGGTTGGGTTCGTGGTTGGAGGATTGCGTTTACCATTAGGCTTGATAGGGGGAAACAATGATTCGTTGTTTGTAGTGACGGGTCATGATGTGACTCATTAGGAGATGAGATGCGCAGGTTCAGGGGGCTAACCACGGGAGATGTAACGAGTCGTGGGTTGAGAAAAGCTCTTTTATTATGATTATAACTGTGTTTATGTTACGAATGTTTTGAAAACCTTGAGTCGTATGATATGTTATAACGATTTATGATACGAGCATGTTGTCCTACTCTTATGATCTTTTATGAAATTTATATATATATTTTTAAATATCTGTTTTACTTACCTTGCATACTCAGTACATTACACGTACTGACCGCATACTTGCTATGTTGTATCATTTCATGATACAGGTCCCAATTTTAAGGCTCATCCTCACCCGTAGCTAGTTTCATCCCTGCTCTCAACGTACTTGGTGAGTCTTCGTGTTCCGAGGGCTACATGTTCACACTCTACTTTATTTCTTTCAGTTTTTGGATATTGGATTAGTTGGGGAGTTGTCCCATCAATCTGTTCTGCATGTTTTGAGGCTTATCAAACTACAAGTTGTATTCCGCCGTATTGTATAAGTCTAGTACTTCTTTCCCTTATGTTATGTTATGATTACGTTCTTTATGTTAAGCTTTCCTCTCATGTGATTGAATTAGATGTATGCTCATGCCATGGGTCGACTTGGGGTCTCTTGGGGCTCCTTTTCTTGTGTCTACGATCTAGGTGTATGTTTGGGTTGTGACAAACTTTGTATCAGAGCCATAGGTTTATGTGTCCTAGGGAGTCTGAAGGCTGCATTAGGTAGAGTCTTTTTCATGGGTGTGAAGCGCGCCATACCTATAACGAAGAGGCTACTAGATGTTTAGAAAATGTTCCCTTCCTTCATGATTTATGTCATGCGATGCACATCCTTAACTCTCCTAATTTGTGTTATTCACGTTTGCAGAATCATGCCTCCACGTCGAGTTAATGCTAGGAGGAACGGAAATGGTAATAATCATGAGGGTGCCCATGATGGTGAGCATTAACTAGCTCCACCCATTCACGAGGAGCATGTAGCAAAGCCAGCTGCCTATGCTGAGTTTAGGGCGTCGATTTAGATGCTGGCACAGGCCATGACTGCCCAAGTCCAGAATCAGACGGTGGTGCATTTCCCTCAGGATTGGAATGGAACTACAGCTAGGGTGAGGTATTTCTTGAGGAAGAGCCCTCCGGAGTTCACGGGGTCAAGGGTGGATGAGGATCCACATGATTTCATTGAGGAGATTCTAAAGATCACCCAGGTTATGGGGGTGAATAATGGGGAATGTGTTGACTTGACCTCCTACCAGCTAAAGGGGGTAGCACATATATGGTTTAAGAAATGGAGAGATGCTAGGGCGGCGAGTGCAGGCCCGATAGGTTGGGATGAGTTTCACACCACGTTCATGGATCGGTTCTTCCCTCGGCAGATGAGGGAGCTTAAGGCAGCCGAGTATGTTAATCTGAAGCACGGTAATATGTTGTTCTAGGAATATGCATTGGAGTTCACTCGTCTATCTAAATATGCTCTGAAGTTGGTAGTAGATCAGCGGGCTCAAGTAAGCCGTTTTGTGCATGGAGTAGCAGATTACTTGGACAAGGATTGCCTGATTGCCATGCTTCACCGGGACATTGACTTTCCCCGTATTGTATTGCATGCGCAGCAGATGGAGTCGGTCTATAGGAGGCATAGGGAGGCCAATAGGGCTAGGACCGATAGTTTTGGAGTCTCTCAGGCCAAGTCAGGAGGTGGACCATGTCAGCAGTCCCAGCATAGGTCCATTACTCCAGCTCCATCATCGGCCAGCACGCCATCCAGGTTCAGGGGATACCATAGGAGTAGGGCTATAGGATCGAGGGATCATGGTAGCATGCAGGTGGAGCGGACTTTCTCATCTTGTGCGAGATGCGACAAGAATCATCTCAGGAGGTGCTTGGTCGGTGCGTATGCTTATTTCGGGTGTGGAGAACCCGGACACAAGATCAGAAATTTCCTTGTAGCCAGTTCTACTGCTTTAGCATCACGACCCCTTCATCAGGGTGCCCCCACTAGTTCAGCAGGTGGTCAGCGCCAAAATAGGTTTTATGCCCTAGTGCCTCGCCAAGAGCAGGAGGCTTCACCAGATGTGGTCACGGGCATGTTGTGAGTCTTTCATATTGATGCTTATTCTTTGTTAGATCAAGGAGCTACATTTTCTTTTGTGACGCCTTACATTGCTAGTAGCTTTGGAGTTAGTCCGAAATTTTATCAGAACCGTTCTCTGTGTCTTATCCGATCGTTGATTAAATTGTGGCTAGGCGGGTGTATAGAGGTTTCCCCATAACAGTATTGCATAAGATCACCTCCGAAGACATAGTAGAATTAGCTATGACTGATTTTGATATTATTCTGGGAATGGATTGGTTTTTTACATGTTATGCTTCGGTTAACTGTAGAAGCCGAGAGGTGGAGTTTCATTTTCCGGGTGAACTAGCTTTAGAATGGAGGGGTAGTTCAGCGGTACCTGTAGGTAGCTTTATCTCTTACCTCAAGGCAAGGAAAATGATCTCTAAGGATTGCATGTACCACCTAGTTAGGATTAAGGATGTAAAGTCTAAGACCCCGAGTATTCAATCAGTTCCAGTGGTGTGTGAGTATCTGGAGGTTTTCCTAATGATTTGCCAGGTGTTCCCCCGGAGAGGGAAATTTATTTCGGTATTGATCTATTGCCTTATACGTATCCTATCTCCATTACTCCTTATATGATGCCTCCAGTAGAGCTAAAAGAGTTAAAAGAACAATTGAAGGACTTGTTGGATAAGGGTTTCATTAGACCAAGCGAGTCTCCATGGGGTGCACCGGTTCTCTTTGTTCGAAAGAAGGATGGATCACTTTGGATGTGTATTGATTATCGGCAGTTGAATAGGGTCACTGTCAAGAATAGGTACCCCTTGCCTAGGATTGATGATTTATTTGACCAGTTCCAGGGTGCCAAGTGTTTCTCGAAGATAGATCTCAGGTCCGGATATCATCAGCTCAGAGTTTGTGAGTATGGTATTCCAAAGATAGCCTTCAGAACCCGGTATGGCCATTATGAGTTTGTAGTTATGTTATTTGGACTAACAAATGCTCCCACAACTTTTATGGACCTGATGAACAGGGTATTCAAGTAATAGCTGGACATGTTCGTAATCGTGTTCATCGATGATATTCTTATATACTCCCGGAGCGAGGAGGAGCATGCCGCTCATTTGAGGATAGTGCTACAAACTCTCAAGGATCGTCAGTTGTATGCAAAGTTTAGCAACTGTGAATTTTGGCTAGACTCGGTGGCATTTCTGGGTCCCATGGTATCAAGTGAGGGCGTAAAGGTAGACTCGCAGAAAATCGAAGCGGTGAAGAATTGGCCCATACCGGTGAATCCTTTAGAAATTCGGAGATTCTTGGGCTTAGCAAGCTACTACCGAAGATTTTTTGAAGGCTTTTCATCAATTGCAGCCCCATTGACCAGACTGACTCAGAAAAAGATGAAGTTTCAATGGTCGGAGGTTTGTGAGAAAAGCTTCCAGGAATTTAAGACCCGACTCACTTCAGCACCAGTGTTGATTTTACCGGAGGGTACCGATGGATTTGTTGTATATTGTGATGCTTCGAGAGTCGGAATAGGATGTGTGTTGATGCAGCATGAGAAAGTAATAGCATATGCCTCAAGACAGCTGAAGGTTCACGAAAAGAATTACCTGACCCATGATCTTGAGTTGGCCGCGGTAGTGTTTGCATTGAAGATATGGCGGCACTACTTGTATGGGGTCCACATGGACATGTTCACGGATCACATGATCTTGCAATATGTGTTCATGTAGAAAGATATCAATCTTCGGCAAAGAAGGTGGTTGGAGTTGCTAAAGGACTACGATATGAGTGTCCTTTACCACCAGGGCAAGGCTAATGTGGTTGTGGATGCACTTAGTAGGCTATCTATGGAGTGTGTGTCCCACGTGGAGGAGGGAAAAAAGGAGTTGGTGAAGGATGTCCACCGACTTGCAATATTGGGAGTTAGATTGATCAACTCGACTAATGGCGGCGTTGTTGTGCAAAATGGGTTAGAATCATCCTTGGTGGTTGATACCAAATCTAACCAAGATGAGGATCCGATTTTGAGGAAGCTGAAGGAAGCAGTGTAGAATCGAAAGGTGGAGGTTTTCTCCTAAGGGGTAGATGGTGTGCTACAATACCAGGGTCGACTAGATGTTCTTGATGTTGATAATTTGAGAGTTCAGATATTACATGAGGCACATGGTACCAGATATTGTATCCATCCGGGATCCACAAAGATGTATCGGGACTTGCAAGAAATCTATTGGTGGGATGGTATAAAGAGGGATATTGCAGAGTTCGTAGCCAAATGTCCAAACTGACAGCAAATGAAAGAAAAGCATCAAAGGTCGGGAGGCGTACTTCAGGATATCAACATTCCCATATGGAAGTGGGAAGAGATTAACATGGACTTTACAATAGGTTTGCCCCGCACTCGGAGAAAGTATGACACCATTTGGGTTGTTATGGACAGGTTGACCAAGGCTGCACACTTTTTACAAATCAAGACCATGGATTCAGCGGAGGATTATGTCAAACTGTATATTCAGGAGTTGGTTCAACTTCATGGAGTGCCTTTGTCTATTATTTCAGAACGAGGTGTTCAGTTTACCTCCCAGTTCTAAAGGTCTTTTCAGAAGGGACTTGAGACTCAAGTCAAGCTCAGCACATCCTTTCATCCGCAAACAGATGGCCAAGCCGAACGGATGATCCAAAATCTTGAGGACATGTTGAGGGAATGTGTTATGTATTTTAAAGGTAGTTGGGATGATCATTTTCCCTTAATCGAGTTTGCTTATAATAAAAGCTATCACTCCAGCATCCAAATGGCACCGTTCGAGGCTCTCTATGGGCAGAGGTGTAGATATCCCATCAGATGATTTGAGGTTGGTGACGCAACTATGATAGGGATAGATTCGGTTCATGAGGACATGGTAAAGGTTCATTTAATAAGGGACAGGCTAAAAATTGCTCAGAGACGTCAGAAATAATATGTTGACGCGAGGAGACGAGATTTGGAGTTTGAGGTGGACAATTGGGTATTTCTAAAGGTATCTCCATGAAGGGAGTCATGCGGTTTGGAAAGAAAGGGAAACTCAGTCCCTGCTTTGTTGGTCCCTACCGGGTTATGAGGAGAGTTGGTAAGGTGGCGTATGAGATAGACTTGCCCTCGGAGTTATCTTCAGTTCATCTTGTGTTTCATGTTTCACTTTTGAAAAAGTGTTTGGGTGATCCAACTTTAGTAATCCTAGTTGACAGTGTTGGTGTAAAAGACAGCCTCAGTTATGAAGAAGTACCCGTGGAAATATTAGATCGTCAAATCCATAAGCTAAGGAATGAAGAAGTAGCTTCAGTTAAAGTATTATGGAGAAATCAGCATGTTGAAGGAGCTACGTAGGAAGCTGATGCGGATATGATGGCTAGATACTCACACCTATTCTCTACTAGCTCAGTTTTAACTTGAGCTATCAGTTTTTCCCTAAACTTCTAATTAGTTTTCATGTTTAGTTCATGTGTACAAGTTTGTTTTATGATATGGTATATGTATGTGTTGTCTGAATTCAGTTCAGCTATGTAGTTCTTTTCAAAGTTAGTTGTTTCATAAAAATTTAGGCTAAAATGATTAGTATTTGAGTATGATAATTGTATGTCTCTGATTTCTCCTTGTTTCTAACATTCGAGGATGAATGTTCCCAAGGGGGAGATATTGTAATACCTCGGAAGTGCGTAGGAGTAGACCCGAAAGTGAAAAATTGAAAACTACAGAAAATGGGGAAAATATCTTAGGACGGGTCAAGGTACGACTCGTGGTGTCATACCACGGGTCATTGTAACAAGTCGTGGTTAAGTGTAAGCTAGGTGATAGTCTGAACCATGGGAGACATGACGAATCATTGTAGGAAACAACGAGTCATTGTTAGCAATCGTGGGAAGGAACTAGGTTCTTCAGGTGGCATACAACAGGCATCCCAATGAATCGTTGGAAGGAACCATGAGTCATTGGTTATGGTCGTGGTTGGAGGATTACATTTTCCAGTAGGCTTGACGGGGGAAACAACGATTCGTTGTTTGTAGTGACGGGTCATGGTGTGACTGATTAGGAGATAAGATTCCAAGGTTCAGGGGGCTAACCACGGGCAATGTAATGAGTTTTAGGTTGAAGGGATGGGTCATCCCGATGATCCATTGTTTAGTTCGGAGAATGGGTCATTAGCAGTGTATACAACGAGAGACCCGACGGGTCATTAATAGTTCCCACGACCCGTTGGTACAACCATGGGTTCCATCCGGCCAATTTTCAGGGAAGGTTCATTAAGGGTATTTTTGACTTTTTCACGATATAAGGCTCTAAACTACATAGTTTTCACTTGGGAAAGCTGGGGTTTTAAGAAAATAATCCTTCCTAAACCCTCATTCATGCATGCAAGGATTTTTGATAGGTGATCTAAGGGAGATTTCAAGCTTTTCACCTCAATTCTTTCAATCTCATTCTTGGGCTTTTAAGGAGGGTTAGAATTTGATAATCCCAGGTATGTAAAGTTTTCAATGGGTGGATTCTTCCATGCCCATGTTCCTACTCTATGATTTTACTCAAAATTTATTAAAAACTAATGGGGTTTTGTATTTGAATTGTATAAAATTTAATGATTTAATTATGGTTCCTTTGATTTTGAAATCTTATAATTATCTACTGATGTTGATCATCTTTTGAGTTTTAAATCGATATTAATATTGTTGATTTTGAATTTCTAAACAATTAAGCTTGATTATGCATGACCCATGATGGATCGATTTATGATCCATTGATCCGTTGATGTTTTGATAAGCCCAACATGATTTAAGATTTAAATTATGAATTTATTATGTTATCTATTATGATCTTACAGAATTCAAGCTATATGCATGATCTACAAGTATATATGAATTTTATAACTCATGAATTATATTTTTGGTAGACTCACGGGCCTCAAGTCATGGCTAATTCACATATGTTCAAGCATGTTTACGATTATCATGATTTAACTATCCATGAACTCATGCATGATATACTATGAGCACTATATGTATGTTTTGGGAGTAGTATCAAACACCGAGTAGGTTCGTGGCTCACGCTAAGTCCCGGATCTCATGAACTACGTGTCATCGTAGGTATGTTAGGACCCCTTTCATGTTTTTCCCTAGTCCAAATGGCCCTTTTCATGTGTGATCACACCCTTCAAGGTTCCTACCCTTGACAAGGTACGAACACCCTCCCGACTAGGGCTACAAGTCGGGCTTCATGTGTGCTCATATGGGGTATATCGGTTAAGAGAATCTCCCACTATTCATCATGATTTATGCATGTTATGATTATGTATGTTGGCTCAAGTTATGTTAAGCAAAGCTCTTTTATTATGATTATGACTATATTTATGTTACAATTTTTTTGAAAACCTTGAGCCGTATGATATGTTATAACGATTTATGATACGAGCATGTTGTCATACTCTTATGATCTTTTATGAACGTTATATATATATATATTTTTAAGTGTCCGTTTTACTTACCTTGCATACTCAGTACATTCCACGTACTGACTGCATACTTTCTATGTTGTATCGTTTCATGACTCAGGTCCCGATTCTCAGGCTCATCCTCACCCATAGCTATTTTCAGCCTACTCTCAGCGTACTTGGTGAGTCCTCATGTTCCGAGGGCTTCATGTTCACACTTTATGTTATTTCTTTCAGTTTCTGGATGTTAGATTAGTTGGGGAGTTGTCCCATCAATACGTTCTGCATGTTTAGAGGCTTATCAGACTACAAGTTGTATTCCATCGTACTATATAAATCTAGTACCGCATTCCCTTATGTTATGTTATGATTACATTCTTTATGTTAAGCTTTCTGCTCATGTGATTTAATTAGATGTATGCTCATGGCATGGGTTGACTTGGAGTCTCTCGGGGCTCTTTGTCCCGTGTCTACAATCCGGGTGTATGTTTGGGTCGTGACACCCTATCTCACTTGCTCGGGCTGCACCTCTTTTCTCTTTTCCTTTGGTGGTGCATCAACCAATTGCTTTCCACTCGACAGAATGATGGCATTGACCTGTCAAGGGTTTGTATCTGTGTCACCGGGTAACCCTCCGTGAGGCCTAGTGTGCTGAGCAACTGCTAATTGACCCGTCTGCTTCTCTAGATTGCGGGTGGTCAATTGCTGATTTTTAAAATTTAAAGCAATTCGTGCCTTATTCTCTGCCAGTTGGGTCTGAGTATCCATAATCTTTTGCAACATCTCCTCAATGTTGTTGCTACTTGAATGGCCACCGTTCTACCTGTCTATGTTGCTTATACTGCTGCTGCTGAGGTTGCTGGTAGCTCTGACTTTGATTGCCACCCTAAGAAAAATTTAGGTGACTCTGCCAAATCTTTTTGTAGGTATTCCCATAATTCTGATTGTTTCTCTGAACATTCCCCACAAAATTGATAGATTTTGGATTTGCCCCGAAGATTCTACATTGTGTCTATTTTTACCACAAATTTCACACCAACTGGGAGCCTGCTGAATTGCATTCACTGTCCCTACGGTTGGTTCATACTCAATTTGTTGAACCGAGTCATCATCTGATGCTGAAATGATGTTAGCTGTGCCGCCAAGGCATTGACACTGTCTACTTCTATCAGCCCTGCTTCTCTCTTTCCTCACCCTCTCGATGAATCACTGTGCCACTCTGGATTTCCTTGACCAATCCTGTTCAATAGAGTGTACAACTCATCATAAGTCTTCTCCAATGCTTGCCCACCCGATGTAGAGTCTAATAGGATCTTTGTATGTAGGTCGAGACTCTCTAAAAAGGTGTGAGCTAACACCTCATTGGATTGCTAGTGATGGGGGCAGTCTCTCAACAATGACTTGAATCTCTCCTAAGACAAATATAGGTTCTCCTCCAGCCTCTACTTAAGGCTTAATATCTCATTTCTGAGCTTGGCAGTCTTGCCTGAAGGGAAGAATCTGATAAGGAACCTCCTTGATAGGTCATTCCAAGAAGTAATGGAATTCGGTGGCTCAGCCTTCAACCACTACTTTGCCTCTCCCAACAATGAAAATGGGAAGAGTGTGAGTCGAACATAGTCAGTTAACACTCCGATGGGGACAAAAGTCTCACTAATCTCCTGGAAATTCTATAAGTGCTGCTATGGGTCCTCATGACTCATTCTAGTGAATTGGCCACTAAAATGTAAGAGATGCACCATGTTCTGCTTAAGCTCAAAGTTCCCTCCGGGCTTTGGTTCGCGGATACTGGAGGTCGCATTCTTCGCTAGTGGGATTGCCACTTCGCGAACTGGTCGGGCTGCCATCTGATTAGGTAACTACTCTGCTTGCCCCGCTGGTGGATGTTGTTGTAACTGCTCTTGTAACCTTTTCAACTTTCACTCTAGAACTTCCCTCCTGAGCAAATGTAGTTGGCGTTCAGGTTCCACCAGCTCTCTATTCCTTGCCAGTTCTGCAAGGGCAACCTGTTACCTGCAATATAGCAAACTAAGACCAAGTTTTTCAACACTTAAGGAAATTAAAAATAACACAAAAACTAAAAAATTACTAAATTTAGCCAAAACTTGTTGCTCTCTAGCGCACACGCAAGCGTACGCGGTCATACATGTAATACAATGGCCTTTTTTCAGAGACGAATGTTGAACCCACAAGAACTAGGCTAATTCAGTGAATTATAAAGTTCAAGTGTTAAATTAACCTTCACAAGTGTTGGTTGTAGAAATTTCGGAAATTCTAATTAAATCTCTTGGTGATCACAAAATAATCGAGAAACAATACAAGAAGCAACTAGAGTTAAGACCTAATAATCATGCAATGCTACAATTCACAATGGTTCGAGTATGAAAACATCAGTTGTTGTCTCAAATAGTTAAAATGTGATTTTCATGGTCTTTTGAGCCTCTAAACACGACAAACTAGTCTCACACCTACATCATTGATCGGGGATATGACGTCCTAATTCATGAGCAATTTAACTACGTGGATGTGGTGTCGGAGTTTGTTCCCTTGATTATGGACTTGCGTACCTCTAATCATTTAACCTAACTTAGCTTCACAACTACTTCTACGAGCAATGATGTGACAATTCGAAGTCGGTTTCTAGCTCATCCCGTTTAATAACCAAGAAAGGAAAATTAGGTATAATTTCTATCCTAATCGCTAATCCTATCGTAAAGATAAGAACTTGCTCCTTACATTCATATGTTCTAGCCTAGGGTTACTCTTTCGAGCTTTTACCTAAGATTAACGAGTTTGCTTTCATGGTGATTAAGCTAAAAACAATAATAATAAAGAATGTAAGACAAAACAAAAACTAAACCTCAAACCAATGAAACATTCATGCATTTACAATCATATCATGTTGCCTCAACCCTAGAGAAAGGGTTTTAGCCAACCATGTTCATACAAATACTTAAAAACATTATTCAAGTAGAGTACTTACAAGAATAGATAAAAGAGAATGAAAACTAGTGAACCCTAGGTAGAGTTCTTCCGTTCTCCCTTCGCTCCTTTCCGTTGTTCTCAAGAAATTTCGTGATAAATGATTTTTTGAAGCTAAGTGTCCTATTTATATTAAATGGAAAAATTGCAATTTTGGCCGGCCATGGACTGCCTCCGTACCACGCTGCCCATCGCACAACAGTAGCTCCCTGGCATGGGGTTGTTGCGTATGCCCACTGGAATTTGTCCCTCGACAGGTCTTGTGTGAAGTTCCTGCGCGTCGCCCGGAGTGGCACGTTGATTCTCGCGTGCGGCACATGGCGTGACACGACTTCTATCACGTGGCACGACACTGGGCGCGCCAATGGCCTAGTGTTACACGCTAGTGGCCTAGGCAGCCCCTCTCCTTTGCAACTTCATGCAATCTTCCTTGCAATGCTCTTCCAACTTCTTTTTTATGCATTAACCATCATATTTAGTCCCTCCTATGCATTTTAAACCTACAAAGAAGAGACTAATCAGGTCGGTTAGTGCATACACAAAAATATTCAAAATCACATGAGAATGCAATTAATTAAATTGACAAACTTGACTAAATTATGTTAATAAATAGAACTTGGCCACGTAATTATGCCCAAGATCACATATATTTCATACATGGACGCGAGTCATGGATTCAAGTGACTGAATAATAATAAAACCCTTTCATGAAGAACATTCTAACATCATACATCTTCACTGATCACGGGCAAAAATATCATGCCCGTGATACGCTTTATGACTTAAATTAGTCTTGTTTATCTAAGTTATTTTATACATTTTCATGTGATTTTATAT
>JACEIK010005151.1:50844-77286 GCA_018107945.1 Datura stramonium | reverse complement strand
TTATAGGAAATCCTCGTTCTCCCCTGTTTTCTCTCGTGCTTACTGGAAATTATGTAATGAAATAAAATAAAACCGAAGTTTGGAGGCTTTTATACTTGGGCCTGGATAGGGCCTCCATGACACGCTGCCATCGCGGAGGCCTTCCCTCTGTGGCACGCTGCCATCGCGGAGGGGCTCAGCCTCGGCTCCTCCCGCGATGGTTCGATGTGTCACTTATCCGGTATTTCCCCGGGCCTTTTCCTAGCATGTGTGGCATTCAAAAATTTTAACCAACATGCGAATAGGCCATCTACATATCGAGAATTTACGGGGTGTAACACTTAATGACTCATCGGGTCACACAATGAGTCACTCCATGACTCATTCTGTGACCTGATGCAGCTTTTCTTGATTTCTCAATTCTTAGGTCTAGTCGTAGGGACTTCTGGGATGTTACAACTTTGAACACATTCAAGCATGTTCCCCAAGGAAGTGATGCAACTCACATCAAAAGAAAATCCCATTTAATTTTAAAGAAATTCACACACAAAGGGATTATAGAATAAGGCAAATATGCTTACTCTCAAAAAGAAATTCTCATGCATACAACCTGACCCATAGGCTTTCCCTTCATGTAACTCGCCACTAATGTAGAATTGCTACACTCAAAATCAATTAAGACTTGGGGGTCATAATAAAGTCTAGGAGTAAAGGTAGGAGAACTTTTTTTAGTTCTAATGACTAGAACCTCTCTAATGCCCTTTTGTGAACACTTTTGCATACTCCCTTTTTTCTTATTGAGATCACCTTACCTTATCTCTCCTTGATGAACATTTTCAATTTTGTAACAAGAGACACCTTTATATCTTCTTGATTTCCACCTTTAATCTCATCTAAGCAAGAGGTAGCACCTTTTAACTATTCCTTTTCTTCTAAGGTTTAGAGGTTTTCAACCAATCAAATCATTCATTTCATCACAATTTGGTGCTACCTCACATTGAAGCTCATATAATTTTCCCATTTTCTCTCGCAAACACCCAAACTTAGGCTTTTGCCTCATTTCTCCCTTATATTTCCCAAAATTTTGGACATCAAACCCCATTTTTATTTTTCTTTCACAACTAGCACTAGGGAGGATCGGTGCCAAAAGAGGGATTACAAAAGGTAATAGGCTTGCAATGTGGTTGTCAAAGAAAAGGGTTAAAGGCTCAACATTATTTAGCAATGACGGACATTCAAGGAGGTCATATAGATGAAGTGACTATCAAAAGAAAGCCTAAAATCATGTTCTAAGTGCAGCTATATCTAGGATTTCTCCTTGAGTCACACTTAGGGCAAGTTCTAGACAACCATACATGTATGAAACTTAAGCTAAAAGACTCACCTCACAAGCCACACACTCTAAGAAGTTCACACAGTTCTTACAACCACATCAAGAGTATGACTTTAGACAAGATAGAATGTGAGTCAAAAAGCTAAACAAGTAATGTGCAACTCGTGACAAAAGAGTGCTCAATTTTTAAATTCAAATGCCTCTTTTTCTTTAAAATCTATTTTCAATGCCATTTAAAAATTTTCGGTGGTACCTCTTAAAAGCTAGTGCAACAACGACTTAAAAAGACTCTAAACTCATAATTTTTCCTTAATAAAGACTCCTCTCAATCTATCATTGGGAAATGACAACTGATTCGATAATAAAAGAAAAGTAAACAGAATCGCTCCTTGGGAAAGAACCATGGTATAAAGAAAACCCTTGGAGTTTATTTTCTAACTACTATGAACTAATACGATTATTAAGACATAGGTCATTAAACATTTGGAAATTTAAAATGGACCAAATCAATGGCAACTAACAAATCAAAGCCAACATTTTCATTCATCACAAGCCCAACAAGGGCATTCATCCAACTAAGAAAAAAAAATTAAAGTGTGACACATTCAAAGAATAAGAATTTGAGCCTGACAAAGGCAATAAAAACACCAACAATAACCAACAAGAGATAGAAATCCCACCCCCAACTAAGAATTACATTGTCCCTAATATGTATATTAAGAATAAAGGATGGTAAGAGCTCCTTGATGTGGCTACTCTTCGGTATCATCATTGGCCTCTTCCTCATCATGGCCTTCATCTCCCAAGTTTGCCTCATCATCCCTACCTAAGGCCTCAAATAAATCATCAATAAGGCCCAAGGATATAGATGGGGCAGCAATGACAACATCAAGTAAGCTCATGTTCGAATCCTCTATTGGTGCCCGGCTCCTCAACTCCCTTACTTCAGCTTGGAGAGAGGTAACTGCTCCCTCGCTTACATCCCTCACTTCAGCTCGGAGAGAGGTGCCACCACATATGACCTACAACTAGCAGTATCTAGGCCTGAGGAGTGACCTACGAGCTATAGATTTGTACCTGCAAAACGCAGGTCTCTTGCAAGTGTCCTTTCATGACCCGAACATAGGTCAAGACTGAGACATGGAACCTAAAATCACAAATGGCTCCAAGTTGACTCATTGAATGAACATGATAACTAAAGCACATACTTCAAACGATAGTTGATAACTAAAAACATGAATAAAGGAAGTTTGAACACATGTCAACCATATAGAATGAACACTAACAAAGTTAAATTTATACATATTGTCTGAAAAAGCCTCTAACATAACTGAAGAGTTTATGGGAAAACATCCCCAACTAGCTCACCAAAAGTTTGAAAATTGAAAGTAACATAAGTCAACAATCTAAAGGTCCTCGAAAGATGAGGACTCACCAACAAGAGAACTGTACTAAGCTATGGAGATTGGCTAATGAAGAAACTGTGTCTGAGCATCTGAACCTGTATAATGAAATGATACAGCATAGAGTATGCGGTCAGTACTTGGAATGTACTGAGTATGTAAGGTAAGTACAAAAGGCTGAGTAAGTATAACTGAAATCATGCACATAACATAAATTATAAGATTATGAGAGTAAGGACTACATGCTAATATCTAAAAACATGAATAGTCATAAACTGAATCTGATATTTGAGTCGATTGACCCAAAGCTGAAAATAAAATCATATGGCTCGCCGTAATTGAAATCATAAGTAAAAGCATATAAACTGATCATTGGATAAAACCTAATGAAAACATAATATCATAAATCATAAACATGCATAACTGAAATCATGACGAACAATGGGAGACTTGTCACAATCGACACTATCACGATAGAGCTTACGTGATGCCTCAACTATCACACTCAAGTGGGCAGAGCCGTCCAAAACCTTGTCAGGGCTAAGGATGCTACCGTGATATCGATGTCAAACTGAAGGCTCCTTGTGGGTAGGGAAAACTCTCTTGAGAGGTCCCAAATAAATATATAAACCTACATTGGTGTGTAGTTTTGAGACCCAGGGTTTACATGAACCCTTAGCCTACTCGGTGCTAGACACTACTCCCAAAAACATGTAAGATGCTCACCATCATTTTTAACAAAGCTAATATTGTAATTACATGCATAGTCTAAAATCTAAATATGGAGAGTCCTGGCTCCAAATATACCATGAGCTAAAAATAGGGAGTATCACTCCAAACCATATGGTAAGTTGATATTATAAAATAAAACTAATTCATGGAAACACACTTAACATGTGTAGACTTTCCTAAATCCCAAAATCATGCATACTTGAAATAGACTTCATAAGATAAAATCATAAATTCATATATGGATAATTCGTAAACATCTAATCATGCTAGATATCTCATCATACTTGAAATCATATATCATAAACTTGACTTCTCATGAACTTGCATAATTGGTCATAATTTTCTAAAAGTTGAATCATTATTTTACAATCAAATAAGATATAGAATATTCTCATGAATCTTAAAACATACTTTGAAACATGAAGGGAGTTAACTCATAATCAAATCATGGAGAATTTCATGAAATTGGGCTGAAACCCCATAGGATCATCAACTTGAATTAAGACTTGAATTCATGATTTTAGAGATATATGGGCATGAGAGTGAAAGAAAACTTTAATTCATATCCCTACATACCTGGGTAAACTAAATCTACACTTATCCTTGAAAGCCCAAGAGATTTCGAGAAGAACTTGAAGAATTCAAGGCTTGATCTTCAATGGGGATTTCCTAATCATAGCATGGGAGGGGAATAATTTAGAATAGGTTAAATTCCCTTAATACACTTCATTCATGGCTTAAAATGACGTAGTATAGGAGTTAAAAGAATGGGATATTACAAAATTGCCCCTACGAATCAGGTAGAATTTCCACGATTTGGCACCCCGATTGTACCTGTGATGGGCCGTCATACTCCTGATGGTCCGTCATTCATGACATCACCCTAAATCAGTGAGGTCGGCTAAAATCTCCTTCGATGGCTCAACCAATGGTTCTTCTCTAGTCTAACGGCCATTAATAGAACAGTCAGGTCCATGACGGGCCATCAGCCACGCCGTCAAACCTGAACATCACCAGTGATGGTCCGTCGCCTTCCTGATGACCATCACATGCGCTGTCAGGGACATGACCGGCCGTTAGTTACACCCCTTCAATAGATCTGTGAATTTAAGTTATTCTCCTTTATCAAGACATTTCGAGGTCCAAGGTGTTACATGACCCCATATAATTGTTGAGGACAATATCATCTAGATTGAGCACAAGTGTACCTAAGAAGATTCAAGAGCAATTTTGGAAAGCTATGCAAAAGGAATTTTAGAGATTTTACCCCAATTGTACATACACACATTATGTTATATTGATTTTGTAAAGAAAAGAACATAGAGAGAGAGAGAGTAGAATACAATTACTTTCTTCTTCTTCCTCAATTTCCATTGGCATGAACTCCATTGTTGTAGATGTTAATTTTAATATTAATTACTTAATATGATGATTTAGGAGAATTCCTTACGGGCATAATTTCTTTCTCTTTACGTATGAGTAACTATATTTCTTTCTAGGGGTGTCTGTGCATGATAGGTGTCTAGATTTGATTAGGTGATGATGAATTGTTCTTAGATTTGAGTAGTAAGTATGGATATATTATTTCCTCCAAGTTTTAATTCAATAATTAAAGGTTGCAATTAGCTTTATTATCTTTCTTTTGCATGAAAGAGGGAAGTAAGGTTTGGGTGAGGATTCAATAATGAGGAATTGGGTGTGTGATGCTTGGGTTTGAGCTAGAGATACTCAAGACCTATAGTAATATTCCATTAAAGGGTTAAGGCTAGAGATAGTTTAACCCTTCCTTAAGCTTGGTCGGTTGGTTTGTTAATTGACTTTTGAGTTTGAGAAAACCAAAGGTAAATGCATCTTTTTGGTTGAGAAACATAAGATGTGCCATAGCCAATGCCCTTCATGCTCTAATTAAATCTAAGACATTTAATCAACCCCCATCAAGTCGATGTGCAATCAAATGCACACCTCTCATCGCTCTCATTGATTGCAACAAGTAGCTTGCCCCTGCTTTGTTTTACAATTTGATAGTAATACATGCTTCCGTTTCTCCCCAATATCTACATTGAGTTGTTTAGACAGGATGCTATCTAGTTTGAGTTAATTTACAACTTTTGGATAATCTCTCCTCAATCTCCATGGTATTTGACCCCGATACCTGTTGGTAATTTTTTTGACAATGACTGTCGCCACCTCCTTTAAAAGGGAGAGTTATGTTGAGTGTTATAAAAAAAATAGCACCATTGCCGGGATTTTCCCAAAATCAACAAGCAGTTCACCGAAATAGAGTGGCACCCTTTCTTGGATGCTCCAGCTAGTTACTACCCTAACTTAGTGGTAGAGTTATATTCCTCCTATCAAGTGAGGCAAGATTCGACAAAACTCTCAGGAAGGGTAGCTAAGTTCCCGAATCTGCCATCAATCATGATTCGAGGGGGTTGAGGTGGATATCACCGTGGATGGAATAACATCTATCTATTGGGCAGAACCAATTGCCACGGGAACTGAGTTTGCAAGGAAGATTGCTGCTAAGGGCGACCAATTCCAATGGGTTGCTAGCACTATTGTTATAGGGAAACCTATATGGGCCACTATAGGTGGTGAAATTCCAAATGCAAGACCTCCGCTTCAAAGCCAAGTTGTGGCTCAATTTAGTTTCCTGCCACCTAATTCCATCCAAAATAACCAGAAGGTGAACTTGGAGGCTGCCATCTTGATAGCATGCATCATCCGTGGTGCATATAAACTTCAGTAAGGTGGTCACCGTGCAAATAAAAAGGAAGGCTTGGTAGCCGGCTCTCTTCATGCCCTTCCCAGTGTTGATTAGCTAGTTATGTGCTCAAGCAGGGGCCTCATATTTTACCGATGACCATGTTAGCTCTACGACTAGACTAATTGATGTGGACAATAAGAGAGATGCTAATGCTCCCAAGAGAAAAAAAAAGGAGAATGCAACCATAGGATGTCCTTGAGGAGTCTATAGCACATGACACTAGCAGTGCCCCATTATCATAAGACCTAATTGATCCCACTCCCAAAATGTTAGGATATGCTTTTGAGGAGGTGTTACCTCTTAGGTTTTCACCACCACCTCCATCCTCCAGACCAAGTGGGCTCCAAAAGCTTTCCAACATGACCCACTCCCATGATAGACAACTAGCAAAGTTGGCCAAAAATTTGCCGACCTAATCCAGAAATCGATAAAGAACGCGATGAAGGATGTCTTTGATAGCTTAAACAAGTTGTGCTCCCGAGTCGACGTGATTGAGGGAGCAGTATCTTCTCTCCAGGCAGATGGAACAGAACTGAAGGGCAAGGCTCATATGTCCAATATTGATCTGAGCTTACTGGACGAGGCTATGGAAACCCCACACAGCATGAAGGGCCCAATTGATGACTTATTTAGGGGGGCTATGGGAGAATGAGGAGGCTGAACATGAAGAAGATGAAGACAAATGTCATGACCCGAACGTAGACTCGAATCGGGACACGGGACAAGGAACCCCAAAGGACTCCAAGTCAACCCATGGTATGAACATTTAACTAACTCAATCAATAAAAATGGAAGTTCAACATACATAATGTAGCAGAAATCTAAACATAGCATAGGATCTGAAATACATCACATGTGTTTTAAGCTGAATATAAACTATGTCCGAGAAAGCCTCTATCACTGATGAGTTGATAGGGAAAGACCCCAACTAACTCTCTAAAACTGAAACTGAAATACATCAACATGTTTGAATAAAAGAGGGGCCCTCGACACATGAGAACTCACCAATAAAGACTGATGCTACTCCAAAATTGGCTAGGGTCGAGGCTGAATCTGAGTATCGGAGCCTGTATCATGAATGATACAACATAGAGTATGTAGTCAGTACTTAGAATGTACTGAGTATGCAAGGTAAGTAAAACGTATATTCAAAATACATAAAAATGCATAAGAGTAGGACAACATGATCGTAAAATATATTTATATCGTAATGTAACATAAGGCTCAAGGTTTCAAAACATTCGTAATTCAGTCATAATCATAATAATAGGAGAAAAGCTTCATTCAACATAACTTAATCCAAAATAATATGAACATAGCAACACATAAATCATGAGGAACAATGGGAGATTCTTATTACCGACATACCCCATATGAGCACACGTGGAGCCCGACCTGTAAACCCCTAGTCGGGATGGTGTTCATACCTTGCCAAGGCGTGATATCACTCATGAAAGGCCAAATTTGGGACAAAATGGGACAGTCTAAAGGGAGGTCCCATCATGACCTACGATGGCATGTAGTTCTGAGATTTGGGGCAAAAATTGAGCCTCGAACCTACTCGATGTTAAATACTACTCCCTAAACATAGTGCGCATAGGATAATATACATGAGATTCATAGGCTAGTTAAATCATGATAATTATAAGCATGCTTGTAAATACGTGAGCTAGCCATGAGGGTAAGGCCCGTGAGTCGGCCATAATCATAAATCATAAATCATGAGGTTCATGCATACTTGTAAAACATGTATACACTTAATAAATCATAATTCCATGATGGGCATTTAAATAAATCCATATCATAAATCATAAATCGTGATGGGATAAAGAACATCAAAATCAAAGTAAAATCATAACTCAACTTATCATAGAACATGTATGATTGGGCATAATTTAATAGAAATTTAAATAAATAAATTTACAATCTAATTAGTTGTAAAATATTCCCATGATTTGTAAAATATGACGTAAAACATGAGAGGTACTAACCCATGGATAGATGATTAGAATTTCATAAGATTTGGGATAAAACCCCATAAGAATTTCAATTAAAATTTTATGAATTAGGAGAGATTGGGCATGGTTGTGAACGAATTCATCCACTCATAACCCTATATACCTGAGAGACTTGGATTCTATCACTCCCTTACTTGCCCAAGAAGAATTGAAGAAAAATTGATGAAGAACCTTGGGGTTTTATGCTTGATCACCCTCTAAACCCTTGAACTTTGCATGAGTTTTGAATAGGTAAGAATGACTCATCCTATCTTAATACACCATGAAAATAGCTTTAAACGACGTAGTATAGGACCCTAGGGCTTAGAAATGACGATAATAACCTTAATAATTTCTTAGTAAATAACTGGTCGTTAGTCCCCACGAGAGACCTAATGAGTCGTCGCCACCAACCACAGATCGTTACATCAATCGTCGAGTACACTGTCAAGGTTTCACCTGGATCTCATAATGGGCCATCACACGAAATGTTACTGGTGACCACGAATCGTGATCACCACTCGTCGTGTACACTACCTCAACCTAAAATCATTAGTTACCTGCTAATCACGATCCACCCAATGAATCATGGTGTCTAAACACGACTTATGGTCATACCTTTGGTGACCCCAAAAACACTAGTTTCCGAACTCAAGCCAACTCTCACAACATGTTACCTAACGACTCGTGGTCACCCCCACGGTGACAAAATGACTCATTTTGTGACCTAGTGCAAATTTCACAGTTTTCTCCATTTCAACTCCCAGGTCTGATCTTTGGGCTTCCGGGGTATAACAATATCTCCCCCTTGGGAACATTCATCTTCGAATGTTGAAAATTATATAGAAAAGCAGAGATATGCAATCATCATTCACAGTTACTGATCGAACAAGCTGAAACTGACGGAATGACTACCTCCAAATTGAACTACATGGCTGAACTGAACTCATGAACCATACATACATACTTTGACATAAAAGAAACTTAGGCACATGAACTAAACATGAAAACTAAATAGAGTGCTAGGGCAAAAACTGATACCTCAAACTGAAATTGGGCTGGAAGGGAATAGGTGTGGGTATCTAATCATCATATCCGTTTCGGCTTCCCACGTAGCTCCTTCAACATTTTGATTCCTCCATAATACCTTGACTAAAGCGACCTCCTTGTTCCTTAGCCTCGAACCTGACGATCCAATATTTCCACCGAGATATCCTCAGAGCTAAGGTTGTCTCTCACACCCACATTCTCCTCCGGAACCACCAAAGCTGGATCACCCAAACACTTCTTCAAGGGAGATACATGAAAAACAAGATGGACGGAAGATACTTCTATGGGAAACTCAAATTCATATGCCACCTTGTCAACCCCTTTAACAATTCGGTAGGGGCCAACATAATGAGGGCTGAGTTTCCATTTCTTTCCAAACCTTATCACTCCCTTCATGGGGGACACCTTCAGAAATACCCAATCATCCATTTGTAATTCTAATTATCTCCTTCTTACATCGGCATAGGACTTTTGGCGACTTTGAGTTTTTTTCAACCTGTCCCTTATGAGTTGAACCTTATCCGTAGCCTCATGGACTAAATCCGGTCCTATCATTGCAGCTTCACCAACTCCAAACCAACCAATAGGCGACCTACATCTACGCCCATAGAGAGCCTCAAACGGAGCCATCTGAATGCTGGAATGGTAGTTGTTGTTGTACGCAAACTCAATAAGAGGCAAATGATCATCCCAACTACCTTGAAGTCAATCACATAGGCTCTCAACATGTCCTCGAGAGTGTGAATTGTCCGCTCCACTTGTCCATCCATTTGAGGGTGAAATGTTGTGCTGAGCTTAACCTGAGTACCCAGTCCTTTTCGAAAGGACCTCCAAAACTAATAGGTATATTGGGAACCTCTGTCTGAAATGATGGAAAAGGGAACTCCATGCAACCGAACTAGCTATTGCATATATAGTTTGGCATAATCCTCAGCTAAATCTGTGGTTTTGACTGGTATAAAATGAGCGGCTTTGGTCAACCTATCCACAACCACCCAAATGGAGTCATATTATTGGCAAGTGCAAGGCAAACCTATTATGAAGTCCATATTGATTTCTTCCCACTTTCAAGTGGGGATACTGATATCCTGAAGCACCCCTCCCGGTCTCTGATGCTCAACCTTTACTTGCTAACAGTTTGGGCACTTAGCTACAAACTCCACGATGTCCTTCTTCTTGCCGTTCCACCAATAGACTTCCTGTGAGTCACGGTACATCTTGGTGGAACCTGGATGTATAGAATACATGGATCCATAAGCCTCGTGCAATATTTGGCTCCTCAAATCATCGACATCCGAAACACATAAATGACCCTGGTATCAAAGCACATCATCTCCCCCTTTTGGGAAGACCTCTATCTTATGATTTTGAATGGCTTCCTTTAACTTTACCAAAATGGGGTCCTTTTCTTGTCTATCTTTTACATCAATCACTAAGGAGATTCTGATCCGTTCTAAACTATAGCACTGCCATCGGTCGAGTCAACCAAATGAACTCCCAACCTTGCAAGTCGATGCACGTCTTTCACCAGCTCCTTTCTTTCCTCATCTACATGGGACACACTTTTCATAGAGAGTCTACTAAGTGCATCTGCTACTACATTGGCATTAACCGGATGGTAAAGCACACTCATATCTTAATCCTTAAGTAGTTCTAACCACCTCCTTTGCGGAACGTTGAGATCCTTCTGGGTAAACACATATTGTAGACTCTTATGATCCGTAAACACATCCACACAGACCCCCTACAAATAATGTCTCCATATCTTCAAGGCGAATACCACCGCAACCAATTCAAGATCATGGGTTTGGTAATTCTTCTCATGAACTTTCAGTTGTCTTGAGGCATATGTTATAACTTTTCCATGCTGCATCAATACACATCCAAGTCCAATTCTTTAAGCATCACAATACACCATGAACCCATCGATACCCTCAGGTAGAGTTAACACCGGTGCTGAGTTAAGTTGAGTCTTCAACTCCTGAAAGCTCCTCTCACAAGCCTCCGACCATTGGAATTTCACCTTCTTTTGGGTCAATTTGGTCAAAGGTGCTGCAATAGATGAGAAACCTTCCACAAATCTCACGAGTAGTAACTTGACTAAGCCCAAAAAAGCTCCGGATATCCGAAGGATTTATCGGTCCTAGGCCAATTCTTCACTGCTTCTATTTTTGAGAGTCCACTTGTGTGCCCTCACTTGATACCACATGGCCCAGCACATCCCAGAGTTCCAACCAAAAATCGCCCTTCAAATTTAGCATATAGTGTGATCCTTCAAAGTCTGCAACACCACCCTCAAATGAGTGGAATGCTCCTCCTCGCTCTAAGAGTATATAAGGATGCCATCTATGAACACAATTACGAACATGTCTAGATATGGATTGAACACCCTATTTGTCGAGTCCATAAAGGTGCCGGGAGCATTCGTTAGTTCAAAATACATAACTACAAACTCTGAAGTGACCATACAGTTTTGAAGGCACATCTTGGGGATGTCGCTCTCCCGAACTCTGAGCTAATGGTACTCGGATCTGAAATCTATCTTCGAAAAGCACCTGGCACCTTGAAGGCTGGTCAAACAAATCATCAATCTGGGAGAGGATACCTATTTTGATGTTGACTTTGTTCAAATCGATAGTCAATGCACATTCGAAGGAAACTATCCTTCTTTTGGACAAATAGGACTACAGTTGCACCCCATGGATACTTGCTAGGTCGTATGAAACCCTTATGTAAGGTCCTTCAACTGATATTTCAACTCTTTTGGCTCGGTTGGAGCCATTCTATAAGTTGGAATGGGTATAGGTTGCGTGTCGAGTAGGAGGTCAATACCAAAATCGATTTCCCTCTCAATAATACCCGGTAGATCATCTAGGAACAACGGATACTCATATACCTTTGGAACTAACTGAATTGTCGGGGCCTTGGACGTGGCATCATAACCCTAACTAGATGGTACACACAACCCTTCAAATCATTTTCTAGCCTTAAGATAGAAGTAAAACGACCTACGAAACGGTGAACCACACTTCTATTCTAAGACCGGCTCACCCAAAAATCTAAACTCTACATGGGTTCTACAAATTACAGGCATAGCATGCAAATAGCAATCCATCTTGAGGATGACATAAAAGTCGGTCATGGCTAACTCTACTAAATCTGCGAGGTGACTTCTGAAGGTGACCGGGCAACTTCTATATACCCATCTAGCTACGACTAAATCACCCAGGTAGGGCGAAGGGTTGACAAGATCTCGGGACTAACTCAGAAACTACTAGCCATGTAAGGTGTCACAAAGATAAGGTAGGCTCTTGGATATAACAAAGCATAAACATCATGGTGAAAAACTTATAACATACCAACAATCATACTCCGGGAGGGGATCTCTGCTCTGACGGGACGAAAAGGCATAAAATCTTTTAAATGACATCCCATGTTCGAACTAGTCAAAGAACCCTACGGGGAGGGACGTGCTAAGGCTGGCTGAACTAACGCGGGTGGTATACGGGATCCAACACCTCCTGATCGGCTGATGGGCAATCCCGAGGTTGTGTACGGTTTTCACACCCAGGCTAGCGTACGAGCCAACTAAACACCTTCCATGGGTGATTCTTGCCGCACTTTCACGGGTGGGAAGATGCGCTCTATCTGCAGCACTACCCTAGCCCCTCGAATCTATATCCCTGCTCCTCTAATCACCTTGTGGTCTATATGGTGCACTAGATAATGATGGTGCTAGAAAAAGACACAATGATGAGACTGCGGCGATATCCGCCCTCGATCTAAATTTAGAAGTCCTATTATTGATTGTCCTAGCCCTCTTGGCCTCTCTCTGCCTCTGATCCTAATTGAACATGGCGATCCTAAAGTCCTTATCCAGTTAGTCTTTCCTCCTTGTACAAATCGGCTCACTTAGAGCCCTGCAGTCGCCACTAACTCCTGAGTGCATAGTTGGATAAGTGGGTGATCCGGGCGTACTCTTGAGCCGACATGTCACCCTTCTTTAGATTTACAAACTCGGCCACCTTCAGTTCCCTTATCTTACGAGGAAGAACCAATCATGAATGGCACATAAAACTCTTCCCGAGATTGAAGTAGGGCCTGCCCACTTCCCTCTTTGTCTTTGCATTGTTTAAACCAAATATGCGCAACCCCTTTCAGTTGATAAGAGGCCAAGTCAACGCACTCCCTATATGCCTCCCCATGACCTGGGTGATCTACAGGATCTCATCAGTAATTCATGCGGGTCCTCATCTACTCTCAACCCAAGAAACTCCTGGTGGGTACATTCTTAGAAAATCTCTAACCCGAGCCACCATCACATTCCCCTTCTAACGGAGATGCACCACCACCTGTTCATTGACCAGGCGGTCCTAGGCCAGCCTAGCATCTATATGACTTCTTTGAATTCGGTGTGGGCAGCCGGCTCTGGTGCATGCTCAACATTGGGCTGGCAGTGGGGCACGATGGGTACCCCTCTCTGTGCCGTTCGTGGATGTTCGTTTCTTCTTCAATTTGCTCGGCGATGGAGGCATGATTATGCAAATGTGTATAGAACGAGTAAGAAGGTATACCTAGCATTTCATCACTTTGACATGAGATCATGAAAGAAGGGGACATTTCTTAAACTTTTCATGGACTCTTAAGTATAAGTGTGGCGCACTTCACACTCATAAAAAAACTCTACTTAACGCGGCTTTTGGACACCCTAGGACACTTCAAACCTATCGCTCTAATACCAAATTTGTCACGACCCGAATAACAGACTCGGATCAAGACACGGGACAAGGAACCCCAAAGGGACTCTGAGTCGACCCATGTTATGAAAATTCAATTAACTCAATGTTGAGTAAAAATGGAAGTTAAACATACATAATATAGTAGGCAGAAACATAGCATAAGATCTAAATACATCATGCGTTTTAAGCTCAATATAAACTATGGCTCCAAGCCGCTATCACTGAGGAGTTGATGGGACAGACCCCAACTAACTCTCTCCACCAGCAGTGCCGAATAAAGGGGCCCTCGGCAAGATGGACTCTACCAATAGATATTGATGCTACTCCAAAACTAGCTAGGGTCGAGGATGAATCTAGTACCGAAAACCTTTATCATGAAACAATACAGCATAGAAGTATGCGGTCAGTACTTGCAATGTACCAAGTAGTAAGGTAAAGTAAAGCGGGACATTTAAAATGTAAAAATGCATAAGAAGGTAGGACAACATGATCATAACATATATTTATATCATAATTTAACATAAGGCTCAAAGGTTTCAAAACATTCATAATTCAGTCATAATCATAATAATAGGAGAAAGCTTCATTAAACATGATTGAGACAAAATAATATGAACATAGTTATTATAAATCATGAGGAACAATAAGAGATTCTTATAGCGTGCCCCCATATGAGCACACATGGAGCCTGACACCTTCAAACGCCTGTCGGGAGGGTGTTCGTACCTTGCCAAGAGGTAGAACCATTAAAGCGTGATATCACTAATGAAAGGCCCAATTTGGGAAAAGATGACAGTCTCAATGGAGGTCCCATCTCATGACCTACGATGGCATATAGTTCGGATTCGGGGCAAAGCCTAGGCGCTAAACCTACTCGGTATTAAATACTACTTCCAAAACATATATAATGCTCATAAGATAATATACATGAGATTCATAGGCTAGTTAAATCATGATAATCGCTAAGCATTCTTATAAATACGTGAACTAGCCATGAGGTAAAACCCGTTAATTGACATAATCATAAATCATAAATCATGATGTTCATGCATACTTGTGAAACATGTATACACTTAATAAATCATAATTCCGTGATGGTCATTTGAATAAATCCATATCATAAATCATAAAATCGTATGAGATAAAGAACATCAAAATCAAAGTAAAATCATAACTCAACTTATCATAGAACATGTAGGATTGGCCATAATTTAATAGAAATTTAAATAAATAAATTTACAATCGAATTAGTTGTAAAATCTGTCCATGATTAGAAGTAAAATATGACGTAAAACATGAGAGGTACTAGCCTATGGATAGATCATTAAATTTCATAGATTTGGGTTAAAACCCCATAAGAATTTCAATTAAATTTTATTAATTAGGAGATTGGGCATGGGTGTGAAAACGGAATTCACCTACTCGTAATCCTATATACCTGAGAGACTTGGACTATCACTCCCTACTTTCCCAAGAGGAATTGAAGAACAATTGATAAAAAGACACTGAGTTTTATGCTTGATCACCCTCTAAACCCTTGAACTTTGCATGCATGAGTTTTTAATAAGTTAGAATGACTCAACCTATCTTAACATACTCCACTGAAAATAGCTTTAAACGACGTAGTATAGGACCCTAGGGCTTAGAATGATGATAATACCCTTAATAATTTCACGTTAAATAACTGGTCATTAGTCCCACATGAGAGACCTAATGAGTCGTTGCAACCAACCACGGGTCGTTACATCGATCGTCGAGTACATTGTCAAGGTTTCACTGGATCTCATAATGGGCCATCACACGAATTGTTACTGATGACCACAACTCATAGTCTCATCACTAGTCGTGTACACTGCCTATACCTAAAATCATTAGTTACCTACTTTGAGTGTAGTCCACCCAATAAATCATGTTGTCTGAACATGACTTATAAGATCCAACCATCAGGTCACTGCCACTCCACACTTCCCTTTTCAATTTCCCTTCCAGCCCACGACTAACTTTGACGGAGTCGTAGGGCACGATCATGACTGTGATCATACCCGTGGTGACCCAAAACACTGGTTTCCGAACTCAAGACAACTCCTCACCATAGGTTACCTAATGACTTGTGGTCACCCCCACGGGTCGCAGGCGACTCATTCTGGCCTTCTGAGTTATAGTTTTCTCCGTTTCAACTCCCACGTGAATCTTTGTAGCCAGGGAGTATGCTGCAATATCTACCCTTGGGAGCATTCATCTTTGAATGTTGAAAAACATATATAAAAGCATAGATATGCAATCATCATTCACAATTAATGATGGAACAAGTTGAACCGATGGAATGACTACCTCCGAATTGAACTACATGCATTTGAGGCTTGAACTCATGAACCATACATATGCTGACATAAAAGAAACTTGGGCATGAACTGAACATGAAAACTAAGAAATATCTCCCCCTTGGGAGCATTTATCTTCGAATGTTGAAAAACATATATAAAAGCGAGATGTACAATCATCATTCACAGTGTGATCGAACAAGGTGAAACCGACGGAATGACTACCTCGAGATTGAACTACATGGGTGAACTAAACTCATGAATCACACATAGATATGTTGACATAAAAGAAACTTGGGCACATGAACTGAACATGAAAACTAAATAGTGTGCTAGGGCAACCAAAAGCTGATACCTCAAGAACCGAAACTAGGTTGGAAGGGAATAGGTGTGGAGCATCTGTAGTAATCATATACGGCTTAGGCTTCCCATGGGCTCCTTCAACATATTGATTCCTCCATAATAGCCAGTGAAGCAACCTCCTTGTTCCTTAGCCTCAAGCCTGACGGTCCAATATTTTCCAATCAGGATCCCCTCGAGAGCTAAAATTTGTCTCTCACACCCACACTCCTCCACTTTGGAACCACCAAATACCTTGACTGAAGCAACCTCCTTGTTCCTTAGCCTCAAACCTGACGGTCCAATATTTCCATCGGGATCCCCTCAGAGCTAAGGCTGTCTCTCACACCCACACTCTCCACTGGAACCACCAAAGCTGGATCACCCAAACACTTCTTCAAGAGCGATACATGAAAAAGAAGATGGACAGAAGCTAATTTTGAGGGCAACTCCAACTCATATGCCACCTTGCCAACCCGTTTCACAATTCGGTAGGGGCCAACATAATGAGGGTTGAGTTTCCCTTTCTTTCCAAACCTCATCACTCCCTTCATGGGGACACCTTAAGAAATACCAAATCATCCACTTTGAATTCTAATTATCTCCTTCTCATATCGACATAGGACTTTTGGCGACTTTGAGCTGTTTTTTACCTGTCCCTTATGAGATGAACCTTCTCCATAGCTTCATGGACTAAATCCGGTCCTATCATTGTAGCTTCAGCAACTTCAAACCAACCAATAGGCGACCTACATCTCCGCCCATGGAGAGCCTCAAACGGAGCCATTTGAATGTTTGAATGGTAATTGTTGTTATATGCAAACTCAATAAGAGGCAAATGATCATCCCAACTACCTTGAAGTCAATCACACAGGCTCTCAACATGTCCTCAACAGTGAAAATTTTCCGTTCCGCTTGACCATCCATTTGCGGGTGAAATGTTGTGCTGAGCTTAACCTGAGTACCTAGTCCTTTTCAAAAGGATCTCAAAAACTTATAGGTATATTGGGCACCTCTGTCTGATATGATAGAAAAGGGAACTCCATGCATCCAAACTAGCTCTCTGATATATATTTTGGCATAATCCTCCGCCAAATATGTGGTTTTGACTGGTAGAAAATGAGTGACTTTGGTCAACCTGTCCACAACCACCTAAATGGAGTCATATTATCGACAAGTGCGAGGCAAACTTGTTATGAAGTCCATATTTATTTCTTTCCACTTCCAAGTAAGAATACATATATCTTGAAGCACCCCTCCCGGTCTCTGATGCTCAACCTTTACTTGCTAACAGTTTGGGCACTTAGCTACAAACTCCGCGATGTCCTTCTTCATATCATTCCACCAATAGACTTCCCGTAAGTCACGGTACATCTTGGTGGCACCTGGATGTATAGAATACATGGATCCATGAGCCTCGTGCAATATTTGTCTCCTCAAATCATCGACATCCAGAACAAATAAATGACCCTGGTATTGAAGCACATCATCTCCTCCTTTAGGGAAGACCTCTATCTTCTGATTTTGAATGGCTTCCTTTAACTTTCCCAAAATGGGGTCCTTTTCTTGTCTAGCTTTTACATCAATCACTAAGGATGATTCTAATCCATTCTGAACTACACTACCTCCATCGATCGAGTCAACCAAATGAACTCCCAACCTTGCAACATCTTTCACCAGCTCATTTCTTTCCTCATCTACATGGGACACAATTTCCATAAATAGTCTACTAAGTGTGTCTGCTACTACATCGGCCTTGCCCGGATGGTAAAGCACACTCATATCGTAGTCCTTAAGTAGTTCTAACCACCTCATTTGTTGAAGGTTAAGATCCTTCTTGGTAAACACATATTGTAGACTCTTATGATCTGTAAACACATCTATACTGGTTACCTTGACTCGTGGTCACCACTCATTATCTACACTGGCTCAACCTAAAATCATTAGTTACCTGCTGATCACGATCCACCCGACAAATTGTGGTGTCTGACCACAACTCGTGGGGTTCAACTGTCAGGTGCACTGCCACTCACACTTCCCTTTTTCAATTTCCTTGCCCACGACTGACCTGATGAGTTGTGGGGACTGACCATGACTCGTGGTCATGCCCGTGGTGACCCCAAAACACAAGTTTCTAAACTCAAGCCAACTCCTCACCACGGGTCACCTAACGACTCATGGTCACCCCTATGGGTCAGAATGACTCGTTCTATGACCTGGTATAGATTTTACAGTTTTCTCCATTTCAACTCCCGGATCTGATCTTTGGGCTTTCGGGGTATAACAACAAAGTCTATATTGAGTTGCAAAATACCATGTTTAAGTCCCTTTTCATATCTCACTCATGCCTAGGTGGTTTAGGCACTAGTGGAGAAGCTGAGGCTCGTGATGATGAGGAGGAGTAGTTTGGATCAGGGATTTCTTATTCCTTCATCCTTTATTTGTAACATTGGGGATAATGTTTACACTTGAGTTGGGGGTGGGATATGCCTTTTTGGAAGTTGATTTTCTTGCCCTTGACAGGCTTATTTTGTTTGATTAATGTTTTTAAAATGTTTTTGTTTGAAATATTGGTTGCTTTAGATGAATGAATGCCCTCTTCGGGCTTGTTTTGAATTAATTTAAATTGTTTACCCCTATCGGGCTGAATGTTTCTTATCTTGATAATGTGAGTTGCCATTGCCGGGTTGGTCTTACACTTCAATTTTATTTCTACCCATGCATAACATCTCCTTTTTAGATAGCAGTTAGTACATAAACTCTGAGGGTTTTCTTCATACCACGGTTCTTCCCCAACGAGCAAAATTTTCTTTTATTTGTATTTTTGTGTTGATCAAGGTAACATTTTTCAATGATAGATTGAGAGGTGACTTTCTTAAGGGAAAATTCCAAGTCTTAGTATCAATTTTGAGTCCTTGTTGTACACAGTTTGAGCGGTAAAACCAAAAAAATTTACTTGGCCAAATGTGTGATTTTTGAGTTAAAAAGGGACAAATAAATTTTAAAAGCGCATTCCATTATCCTGATGTCCACATCCTTTGTTTGACTTCTTAATTCATAAGACAAGTATGCAAAACTCGGAATATCTTGTCAAAAGTAATCCCTTTTTAATTGATATTGTGAATAGCTGAAACACCTTGGAGTGTGATGCCTTGTGTGGTAAGGCTTTTGCCTGATTCTTATGTCTGCATATCGTCTAGAACTTGCCCCGAATGCGACTCAAAGAAAAATTCTAGAGGTAGATAATCTTGGAAGATGACCTTAGGCCATTTTTGTATAGTTATTTCACCTCAAAATGACCTTCCTTTGACATTCCTAGTTAACCAACTTGTGATTCTTAACCCTTTTTCTTGAAAACTGCATTATGAACCTTACACCCTTTTGAATCCTCTACTTTGGCAACCGTTCCTCCCTAATTTCTAGTGATGAAATAAAAATAGGGGCTCGAATCCAAAGAGTTGTGGAAGGATAGGAAAATAAATGTGATGTAGGCACAAGCCTGAGATTAGGGGTGTGCACAAAAAGGGAAAAAGAGGAATGAGCTCCAATTGTGAGGTAGCACCAATTTCTTGATGTAAAAATAAAAAAGCCGGTTAAAAAACCTTTTATCAAAAGTAGAAAGAAAAGAATTGAATGGTTCTATCTCTTGCTTAGAGGAAGCTTGATGTAGAAATTTAAGGTGTCAAAAGGTGGCTCTTTTTGGAAAATTTGGATAATGAAAAGGGAGAGATAAGGTGGAGTAGACTCGCCATATGTAAGAGGAATGTTTGAATTGTTTCACAAAGGAATTAGGGAGGTTCTAGTCACTAGAGATAAATGTTTTCCTACCCTTACCCTTAACTTTTATTATGACCTGCAAGTCCTTAGTGATTCCAAGTTTGGCAACTCTACATTAGTGGAAAGTTATATAACGGGCAAGCCTATGGTTTGATGTGTATGCATTTGAATATCTTTGAGAGAGTGAGTGTCTTTGAATCATAGTATGATCCCTTTGTTTTTAAATGCTTTAATGTGAGTTGGATTCCCTCTTTTAGTGAGCGGCATTACATCCTTATATTGAAAGTTAAAATTGTGATTTCAATGAGAGGTATGAATGAGACAAGTTGTGAATTGAACTTCTAGGAAAACCTTGAATGTTGATTGTCAATGAATTGAGATGCTTGTTGATCATGATTAGAAAGAAAATTTCCCCTGTTTTAAATTAAAAGAATGATGGTGAAAAGACAAGTGTTTGTGTTGGTGCCAATGGAAGTTGTGAGCTTGTTTGAGTATTTTAATTTTTGAGTCCATGTGTGAATTCTGGGTTATCTTGAGTCTTAATGGTCTCATGTGCATATCTCATGATGTGATATGCTTAAGTCAATTCTACTTGTGAGTGAATGCTTGCTTGAGGACAAGCAATAGTTCAAGTTTGGGGGTTTGATGAGTTGGTAATTACCAACTCATTTGACTTTTTAAGCATGAGCTGTCTCTTTGTTTTCACACAAATTATGAGGGTTTTATGATTTTTCTCTTCTTTTGTGTAGGAATTTAACTTAGACAAAGAAAATGGAGGAATTAAATCAAAAGAAATTTACTGGAAGAAAAAGGGACATACGGCACCGCACATGGGCACCTGCGAAACATAGGTGCCAAGTAGGAGAATCTGGAATATGTTGAAACCAAATTACGAGCCACAGATTGGCATATGCGGATCATAAGTGCCACCGTAGATGACCTACAAAGAGCACTGTCTAGGCCTGAGGAGTGACTTGCAATTTTGGAATGCCGTGCAGAAGGAATTTTTTAGAGATTTTACCCCAATTATACATACACACATTATGTCATATTGATTTTATAGAGAGAAGAACATAGAGATAGAGAGTAGAGTGCAATTACTTTCTTCTTCTTCTTCTTCAATTTCCATTAGGAAGGAACTCCATTGTTACAGACCTTAAGGTTGAAATTACTTGCTTACTATGATGAATTTAGAGGACTTCCTTATGGGTATAACTTCTCTCTCTTTACTTATGAGTAGCTAAATTTCTTGCTAGGGATGTGTGTGCATGATGGGTATCTAGATTTGATTGGGTGTCAATGAATTGTTCTTAGATTTGAGTAGTAAGTATGGATCTATTGTTTCTTCCAAGTTTTAATTCAATAATTGATGGTAGCAAATATTGATTTAGCTTTCCTATCTTGCTTTTGCTTTAAAGAGGGAAGTAATGTTTGGGTGAGGATTTAATAGTAAGGAATTGGGTGTGTGATGCTTTGGCTTAAGCTAGAGATAGTCAAGACCCCTGTTCTTATTCCATTAAAGGGTTAAGTCTAGAGATAGTTTAACCCTTCCTCAAGTTTGGTTGGTTGGTTTGTTAATTGCCTTTGGGGTTTGAGAAAACCCAAGGTAAACGCATCCTTTTAGTTGAGAAACATAGGATGTAGATGTAGCCAACACTCTTCATGCTCTAATTGAATCTATGGAATTTTAATCAACCCCCATTAAGTTGATGCCCCATCAAATGCACACCCCTAGTCTCTCTCATTGATTGCAACAAGTAGCTTGCCCTTGCTTTGATTACAATTTGATATCAAATACTTGCTTTCTTCCCCCCCCCCCCATATTTACATTATGTTGCTTAGACATGACATTAGCTAGTTTGAGTTAATTTACTACTTTTGGATAATCTCTCCTCAATTTCTATGGGATTCGACCCCAACACTCATTGGGAATTAATTTTGACAATGATCGCAGCCACCTCCTTTAAAAGGGAGAGTTGTATTGAGAATTATCAACTTGCTCTTGAAATATGGAGTAAAGCATAAAGTGGCAACCCTATACCATGAGCAAACAAGTGGTCAGGTGGAGGTATCCAAAAGGGAAATCAAGAAAATCCTAGCCAAGACTGTTATTGCAAATCAGACTGACTGGTCTAGGAAATTGGATGATTCATTATGGGCATACAGAACTGCATATAAAACACCGATTGTAGCTTCTCCTTATAGGTTGGTCTTTGGCAAAGCTTACCATTTGCCTGTGGAGTTGGAGCACAAAGCACTATGGGCCATGAAGTAACAGAACATGGAATGGGATGATGTTGCAAAGTTTAGAATGAGCCAATTAAATAAATTGGATGAATTTTGATTTTATTCATTTGAGAATGCAACCTTCTATAATGAAAAGATGAAATATCTACATAATAATAAGATTCAACATCGTGAGTTTCACCCTAGTGATCAGGTGCTATCATTCAATTCCAGATTCAAATTGTTTCCCGAGAAGCTGAAAATGAGGTGGTCAGAACCATTCAAGGTGGTGAGTGTCACTCCTTATTGGAATGTGGAGTTGAAAATGTAAGATGGGATCCAAACCTTCAAGGTGGATGGTCAACGGGTTAAACATTACTTGGGCATCACAGATGAAGAAAGGACTGTGAAGAAATTCTGTTTGGGGGATTGCCCAACTTCAGAATAGAAAAATCACCTCATGTTCGTCGGGCCACATAATTAAATCAGGCACTTCTTGGGAGACAACCCAAGCTTTTTGAACTAATGAGTATTGTTTAATGTAGGTATACTTAACATATTGAAGAAAACTCAATCAAAATAGAAGGCCTAAATTTCCATCCCTTAAGGATGGCTAGAGGGACATATCATTCTTTCAAGAGTAGGTTCGTCTGTCTAACCATCCATTTCCCCATCTGTTGTAGCCAAATAGGGAGTTGCTACAAACATGGTTCTTACTTCTATTGTTGTTTGTGAATTGAGGGAACTGCACCATCTTAGGATGGAGGCGGGTATTTTTAGGCATGCATGTGTTTTGATTGAACTTGTGAATGTGTGTCATGGCAACACAATGTAGTCCATTTCTTTTACAAATTTCTTAGTATAGCTTTTATTTTCTTTCTTAGATTAACTTCTTTTTACTTTTATAGTGTAGAGTCCTCCTTGGTTTTCTTAGCCATGGTTCTTTCCCGCGAGGCTTATTTCTATTGAATCTGGAAAAATAAAGGTAGTTGAGTATCATAGTGCATGGGCCTAATGATGGATTACTTAGGAGACTTTCTCAAAGGTGTCATCCTACTTTTATGAGTCATCTTAGGATAAATAAATTATTTTTGACTTAGGTGGTGATGGGAATTAAGCTATTTGCATACTTAAGCTGATATTTGAAAACAATTCCCCCCCTCAAAATGTTTGCATTAGCTATTTGACATTGAGTTGTGTATCGCCATTGTCACATGAAATTTTTGGCAATGTGTTCCTAGTTTAGAGTTATATGTTAGAAATTTCTATATACATATTCTAATGTGTAGGAAAAGAAAATTTCTTGTGCACTTGATTTGATCACGCTCTAGAACTTGCTTTGCTACTTGTGTCTGAATTTAGGATTGACTATGAGTTGTAGAGATGAACTTAGGTCTTCTTTGTGCTTCACAATCCACATATGCCTAAAGAGACTTCCAAATGATGCATGAATTCCTAGTCTTCTTCTTTGAGCCTATTAATCTTTTTCTTGATCAACCGCAATGTAAGACAAAGTTAATTCTCAAGTTGATCCTCTTTTGAACCTATCCTCATTGACACTTGAAAAGTAATAAAAAATGATCAAAGAGTTGTAAGTTGGGGCTGATAAAGAGGGGAAGAAATAAATAGGCCAAAAAGATGTTGTATGAGCACATCCCAGGTGTGATTGAGCAATGGATTAAAAGGGAGGAAAAAAGAAAAGAAAGAAAAAAATTAAGTTGAGCTCACAAAAATACTTTAGGGTGTGAAAAATGCCAAAACAAAAGAAAGGATGATAAGAAGGGATAAAAAGGGTGAAAAAGGTTATGGAAATGTGATGAAGTGGTCAAGGATGGTGAGTGAGTCACTAAAAGTCTAAATTGTACCCTACTAGCCCTCTAACCTTCAATACAAACTTTAAAAAATCCTTATGTGATCTAAACCGGTATATCTGACAAGAAAGACACTTAAGTAAATGGATAAGCAAATGGCAGTTGTGAGCTATCTTGTGAAGTTCTTTGTAAGAGTTGAGGGCATGTCTCTTATATCTTTATCTTGTGTGTCCTTGTGGTGTATGTTGTCAATACTCCAAAAAAAGGACATTTTGCTTGGTTTAATTGTGAGGGTATACAGATTTGAGTGGTTGGTATGTTTCACTTCTCTACTTTGGGTATATGCATATTGAGATGATGTTATAACTAGAGGTTGCATGCTTAGTTTAAATGGTTGCGAGAAAGTAGTGTTTTGATTGATGGAGGGGTGGCTAGATTGAATTTGATATGTTGATGGTTGTTATTGACAACCACCCTAGTCATGAAAATTTGTGAGTCCAGGACATTAGTTAGGTAGGGTAGTTCTATTCTTGGTTTGCTTGAAGAAAAACAAATTCTTTAAGTTAGGAGTGTTTATGTGTCGGGGATTAGCGACATATATCTGCTTCTTTTTATAACATTTTGCATGTATTTTGGAGTAAAATTAAGTAGAAACCAACCTTATTATGATGTGTTTCAGGATTCCAAGACATTAGAAAAAGAAAAGAGTTAAGGCTAGAAAACTGCTTAATAGACGAGGCAACAAATGGATCGTCTGTCTGAAGAACGGTCCGTCCCATCCCAGCTGTAGCTTTCAGAAACCCAAAAAATTGGGTCCTTAAAGTATGGTTTAAAGGATGGACAATCTTTCAAAAGGACGGTCTGTTAATTAATGATTTGATCAAAGCTTGCAAAAATGGGATTTCTATAGTGTGGAGTGATGTATGAGCCTTCTTTCCAAAGGGCAGTCCGTTTCTCAAAGAACGACGAGTCAAGGGATAGTAGCAGAAATGTAAAGGATTGTGTATCCTTTCAAAGGATAGTCTGTCTCTACACACCTAGCACTTTGATGTTCAAATTTAATAGGCTTTTTGGGGCATATTATAAATATATTTTTTTAATAATTTTTCAGTAGTTTTACATTCCTTAGTTTAGAGATAGTGTAGAGAGTAGAACTTAGCAAATTTTATTCATAGTTTCAATAGATTATAGATCGACTTTTGCAATTGAAGATTCTCATCTATCAAGTTAAGATTTCACTTTATCTTGGTAAGAATTTCTTGTTACTTTGCTTTTCTTCTTCTTTTTCTTCTACCCATGGGTAACTACACCGAGATCTAGGGTTGTGAACCCTAATGATCCCAATTTGTTAAAATTTTATTTGGGCTTATAAATATTTAATTTATTTTTGCTTTGTAATTTGTGATTGGTTATGAGAATCATCCAATCCTGCCTAATAACACATATGAGCCTTCAATGATTGGGTTAGGTTAACATCAATCACAATGACTCAAGGCATTACCCTTTATTTAATGGGTTCTCCTAAACAATGGTTGAACTCCAAATTGGCAAACAAGCAATTGGTAGAAGGGAGTTCTCTTCAATTTGACAAAATTAAAGTAGATTGACACCTATGGTGTTATTGGAAGATACCCATGGGTTGCCTAAGTAAATTTCTTATGTGTTCAGCCTAGGCCTCTCTCAATTCTTTCATATTGGGTGATTTAGAGGGATCGACCCAATATTGGGGTCACTATCTCTAACTATTTAACTTGTCCGCGCTTCGCACGGTCATTAAAAAAATAAATTTATTCAGTGATTATTTTATAAATTAGTCAATACAGAAACAAAAGAACATGACAAATACTTGAGCTAATTTCATTTTGAGAAGTCATGTAAAAACTCTAAGCTAATCAAATCTCTTTTTAAATAAAACTTAAAAGGTTAGTAATCCAGTATAGTAAATAGCGTGAACTATAGAAGAAAGAA